>SEYY01013023.1:20000-27845 GCA_009176605.1 Armadillidium nasatum
CTAGTGTGCTTGTAAGTTTGCATATATATATATATATATATATATATATATATATATATATATATATATATATATATATATATATATATATATATATATATATATATATATATATATATATATATATATATATATATATATATATATATATATATATATATATATATATATATATATATATATATATATATATATATATATATATATATATATATATATATATATATATATATATATATATATATATATATATATATATATATATATATATATATATATATATATATATATATATATATATATATATATATATATATATATATATATATATATATATATATATATATATATATATATATATATATATATATATATATATTATATATATATTATTATATTATATATATATATATATATATATATATATATATATATATATATATATATATATATATATATATATATATATATATATATATATATATATATATATATATATATATATATATATATATATATATATATATATAGGATGGAGCGATACCAAAAATTTTTACCGATACCGATACCGATACCAAGACTTTCAATTTCACCGATACCGATACCGATACCGATACCGAAAAATTAGCCGATACCGATACCGATACCAATGTTTACTTATAAGAATATATATATATATTATATATATATATATATATATATATATATATATATATATATATATATATATATATATATATATATATATATCAGATCCAAGTAAGGCTCTAGGGGCCTGTCAGTGGGTTCAGCACTCGTCTCTATCTAGATCTGTCGTAAATAATTCCATCTGCCACCAACTGTTCCATCATAGGCAGCTGATGCGCCTCAGTGAATCCCGAACTGACTCCATTCATCTCTCATTTGTCTCCCTCTCGGTCTTCTTAATCTTGGCCTGCACTCTAACCTTCATCTAGTCTCTCTCCCCTCCTATATCCTCCACACGTGTCCCAACCATCTCAGTCTTGCTACATCTATATTATGATTAATTGGTTCAACCCCTATACTTTTTCTAATTTTTTCGCTTCTTATCCTCTCCTTCCTGGTTCTTCCCACCATCAAACGCAACACCCTCATCTCTGTTGCTTGAATTCTGCTTTCTTCTCTTGTTGTCGCACTCCAAGTCTCCGTTCCATATTACAAAATTGAGGTTAGAGTACTTTCAAAAATTATTTTCTTTACTCCTATATCCATTCTTTTGTCTGCCAAGACTGGGTACAGCGCTCACACCATTCTTCCGTATTTCTCCATCCAGTTGGTGATTTCCAGCATATTACTTCATTCCCTTGTGAATACTTTCTCCTCCCCAAATATTCACATCTCTCTACCACAATCACCTCCTCGCCATGTACCTTCAGCACAAGCTCCTCTTCCTCTTCCTCCCTTCTAATTATTCTGTCTTTTCAACATTCACGATCAATGCCACCTCTTTTAGCTTTTCAGCAAAACTTGTTATCACCTCTCTTAACTTCTTTCTATCTTGGCTCTCTCTCTCTCTCTCTCTCTCTCTCTCTCTCTCTCTCTCTCTCTCTCTCTCTCTCTCTCTATATATATATATATATATATATATATATATATATATATATATATATATATATATATATATATATATATATATATATATATATATATATATATATATATATATATATATATATATATATATATATATATATATATATATATATATATATATATATATATATATATATATATATATATATATATATATATATATATATATATATATATATATATATATATATATATATATATATATATATATATATATATATATATATATATATATATATATATAATATTAATATAAATTAAATTATAAATTATATATATATATATATATATTATATTAATATAATATATATATATATATATATATATATATATATATATATATATTATATATATATATATATATATATATATATCTCCTCTGGTGGGTAAAGACCAGAAAAACTACTAATTTCCACCAGATTTGGGTCCATATCAGAGCCTAACCGTTAAAATAGAAAAAAGTGTGTGTTCCAGACTTTACCAGTTGTTGTGTACATAAGATTAGGCATAGCGGTTAAGTCTAGGATCAGACAGTTGAAAAGAGAAAGGATAAGACTGTGTAGAATATCGTGTTACACCAACGTGTTCTCAATGGAGGAGAAAAGCAACGGGATAGTTCAGAAGAGCGATGTCCATTGTACTAGCGATTGTATATAGTGAGTTACGCAGCAGTTCTACGGGCAGAAAGAGACTGGAGAGAATTTGTGAGAAAGGAAGAGTTCTTAAGACGAAAAGCCAGACTCCACCTTGTCAAGGAGAGCTGTGTGAGTGGAACTACTCCGGATGTATGAGGCGTATTCCATACAGGGGAGAACAACACCCCTATAAAGATAAAGCAACTGGATTGACGTAAAAAAATCACGAATGCGCAACAGAATACTCAACCTATTAGAAGCTTGTTTAGAAAGAGAAGTAATGTGATCCTTTCCAAGAAAGACCACTAGAGATTATTAAGGACAGATGAAGGCTTGAGTTGCGTGTTTTCGAAGATGTTATAGTTTTGTAGAAGATAGTCTCGAGTAGAGATATGGAGGAATTGAGTTTTTGAGGCATTGAAAAAAACAATGTTTTCTCTTCCTCTTCCTCAATTTCTTCCTCAGATATTCCAAGTCAACCTTTCTAGTGTCAAATAACTGTTGCTGGGAGGGGCGCCTTTCAAACTGAAAGGAGTAATGATTGGTGAGATCATCAGCATAGGATCAGATAGATGATGAAGTAATAGAGAGAAGCTTATTAATGAAAAGTTTAAAAAGTTTTGGGGGTTGGACAGAATAAAGAGAAACACCACTATTAGCAGATTTAAATTATGAACGGTGGCCGTCTACAACAGCAGCTATAGATCGATCAGAAAGAAAATCAAAGAGAAGGATAAATTCTGAAAGAGGGAAGTTTAGAAATCAAAGATTTGTACCAGTCCCTATCGAAGGCTTTCGAAAATATCCAGCGCGATAGCAAAAGATTCACCGAAATGCCGTATAGTGGAAGACCAAGAGTCAGAGAATAGAAAGAGATCACCAGCACAGCGTTTCTTATGGAAGTCATACTAGCGATCAAAGATAAGATTTGAAGAATTGAGATGCTTCCAATTGAGATTTGAAAACTTTAAAAAGAACGCCGCTCCTCGAAGCATCTCTGAGGCTGCTTTGAGTTTAACCGAGTAAGCGCTTGTAAATTTGGAACATGAGAAGGAAGTAGGGGGAAGGAGAAGTGGGAGCATAGACACTCCAATATGAGTCGAGGTACATTAGAGACCCTCTGAGAAGGTGAAAATCGAAAAGGAACGAACCAAAGGGCTAGGAAGTGAAACGAAATGGTCTAGATTCTAGACCATACTGTCACTCCCCGGAGTATGCCTAATAAAGGGTACTTGCATCGCTTTGGATGGCGCTACGTTCTCCCCTACACACACACACACACACACACACACATATATATATATATATATATATATATATATATATATATATATATATATATATATATATATATATATATATATATATATATATATATATATATGTACCTTGGTTACCATCTTAATATGTTACTAACGGATTAATCAAGGATTAAAATAAAAATAAAATATTTAAGAAAACAAACCAAATGGTAAAAAGTAAATGGCATGAAAATAAATTGAAAAACAATTTTTTGCATTTGAAAAAATAAACTTTTAGTGGAAAACAACATATAATGTTCGGGAAACAAAATTATCGCGAAACGGCGTTTCAAAATATTACGTAATATTAATAAAAAAATTACATAATTTAATTAAGCCAAAGTTACGAAAAAAATCTGGTATCGGTATCGGTATCGGCCATTTTTTACTGATACCGATACCTGAGCGATACCGATACCGATACCGATACCGATACCAAAAAATGTGCCGATACTGCCGATACCGATACCGATACCGATACTTCACTCCATCCCTAATATATATATATATATATATATATATATATATATATATATATATATATATATATATATATATATATATATATATATATATATATATATATATATATATATATATATATATATATATATATATATATATATATATATATATATATATGACGGCTTTCACAGCGTGAAGCCGGCTTGCACTTTGGGCTGTGCGACAATCAACTCGGTTTAATGATAAGAATTTCTTGTAGAACATTTTATTTGAATAGTTTTCCTATCAGTAGCAGGTTAATCTGCAAAAACAGAATTAACAACTTACAATATATACATAAACAAATGCAAAATAAAAGAAATTATAAACACAAATATAAGAGAGTAACATACCGAAAGTGACTTGCACAAAACCCAAACTCAAACTAAACTAAGGCGGGAAAGGAAGGAGACTCTGGGCTGCTCGAATCTGATCGACTACTCTTTGACTCAGTCTTCTGCCGATAAAAGGCAGCCACATGGCTCCTCCAAAATTGTGATAATTTTGAACTAAAAGGATCCTCGGTGGGGATTCCCGATCTCTCGCTGGTACTAACAGGACCACAGGCAATGAAACAACAAGAAATATCTTTATTGCAATACACGAAATAAACAAACAGAATAAAAGACAAACAAAATAAACAAAATATAAACACAAGATGTTAATAGCAAATGCAAAAAAATAATGCGCACGCAAAAAGAAAAACAAAGGATGCGCCAGGAAAGTGGTAACTTAAAAAACACCAAACAAAAAGAATATAATATAAAAATAAATTTTATTGCAGACCAAATTTTAACCTTTAATGAACGCATGTGCTTTAAAACCTTCGGAAATACACTCATATATATTTAATTTGTTTATTTTTTAGACACTCTATAACGATCAGAAAATAAGCCTTTTTTGACCAGCACCTTTTAAGACCAAACACCTTTAAATGTTCCTTTTAAACGTTGGTAGTAGTAATAATAATAATAATAATAATAATAATAATAATAATAATAATAATAATAATAATAATAATAATAATAATAATAATAATAATAATAATAATAATAATAATAATAATAATAATAATAATAATAATAATAATAATAATAATAATAATAATAATAATAATAATAATAATAATGATAATTCACCAAGGTTGCACAAAAATTGATAAATATTGAAGCATATATATATATATATATATATATATATATATATATATATATATATATATATATATATATATATATATATATATATATATATATTATTTTTTTTTTTTTTTACAAAACGCCACCACTCACGGGCAGAGCCCTTTTCAAGGAGGGGGCACACACACAATGGCAAACTCACACAAACACACACACCTAACGCACAGCCCTCAGGTGGGCGCAGACGGAAGACTTGAAGAGTGGAAGATTAAATACAGTTGGAAAAATAGAAGATGGTAGAGAATTCCACAGAATAGAGGTGGCTAGAAAGAAGGAGGTACCACAACGGGCTAGCCTGGGATTCCCTACGTCCACACAAAATTGATGTGAAAGCAGGGCACCCCTCGTGCAACGAGGACGACGCAACGGTGGAGGAATGCGAGAGGCCAATTCCCTCGAGCACCTGCCATTGTAGTACCTGTAGAAAAGAGATAGCGCGCCAACGTCACGTCGCAGGGACAGAGGGTCAAGAGAGTTTGAAAGTAGGGGACAGTTTATTAATCTCATAGCTTTTGACTCAACCCTATCCAGAAGAGAGGAGGAGCCAGAGCCCCCCAAATGTGAGAACAGTACTCCATACAAGGGCGAATAAGACCCTTATATATCTGGAGTAACTGCTCAGAAGAAAAAAACTCTCGCAACCTGAACAGAACTCCCAGCTTCTTAGAGGCAGCTTTAGCAACCATTGTAATATGTGGTTTCCAAGACAGTTTGTTGTTTATGTTTAGACCAAGAATGTTAATGTTATTTACAGGTGAGACGGGAGAGCCATCGAAGAGGATAGGAAAGTTAGGAGGTGTTTTTGAGAGGGAGATGTAAAGAAGTTGAGTTTTTAAAGAGTTGAATTTCACAAGGTTGCTATGTCCCCACCGGGAAATTCCATCCAGATCGGCAAGAATAGAATCGGAAAGTTGAAGACGAGAAGCAAGTCTAGAAGCAAAAGAGGGAGCAGATTTGAAATGAGTAGAAGAATGTAGAGTTGAATCATCAGCATAAGAGTGAACAGAGTTAGAAGTGCAGTGGAGAAAATCATTAATGAAAAGTAAGAATAAAGTTGGAGATAAAACAGAACCCTGAGGAACACCACAGTTGACAGAAAAGGAGGAAGAGGTCGCTCCATCTACAACTGCCGAAATGGAACGATCTGAGAGAAAACTAGACAAGAGTAAGCAAAGAGAAGGAGGAAACCCAAAGGAAGGAAGCTTAGAGAGTAGCGACGCATGCCATACCCGGTCGAAAGCCTTGGATATGTCAATCGCCACCACACAAGACTCCCCGAAGTCCCTAAGGGCAGAAGACCATAGATCAGTGAGATAGGAAAGTATGTCACCAGTTGACCTCGAGCGACGAAAGCCATACTGGTGATCAGAGAGAAGAGAATGAGACTCCAAATGATCCAGGAAATGAGAGTTAAGGAGAGTTTCAAAATTTTTAGATAGAACACAAGTGAGAGCTATAGGTCGATAGTTAGAAGGGTCAGAACGGCTACCTTTTTTCGAGGATCGGCTGAACAAACGCACGCTTCCAGCATAGAGGAAAAGTATTAGTATTAAGGCATAGAGAGTAGAGCTGAACGAGGACTGGGGCCAACTCGGAAGCACACTCCCTCAGAACACGAGGGGGAATGCCATCCGGGCCACTGGCCTTCCTGACGTTCATAGATTTCAGGATCCCATGCACCCGATCATGAGTAATTATAGGTAGAGGCATGGGACACCTGAGAGGAGAAGGAGTAGGAGGAGGGATGCCAGAATCGAGCAGGGTGGAATTAGATGAAAAAAGGAGGCCAAAGAGATTAGCCTTTTCAGAAGGAGTATTAGCTATAGAACCATCAGAGCGAATAAGAGGAGGAAAGGCAGATTTACAGAAGTTGATTAGGGATATTTTTGACAAGAGGCCAGAAATTTTTATCAGTAGGAGAGCCATGGAGGTCAGCGCACTTCCTTTTAATGAAAGTACGCTTAGACCGTCGAAGAACATCCCTGCATCGATTCCGAGCTGAATGAAAATTAGCAAGAGTGATAGGAGAAGGAGAGTTTTTCCATTCACGATAAGCATTGTCTCTCTCCCGGAGGGCAAGAGAACAATTACCATCGAACCATGGATTTTGAGGAGAAAAATATTTAGTTGAAGATGGAATGAATCTGCCCATCCCTTCAAGGATTACTGCCCCTACCTTTTCAGCAGAGACAGAAGCGTCCCCCGAGACAAAGCAAGATTCACTCCAATGATAGTTAGCAAAGAAGCGGCGCATTGCCCCCCAATTAGCCCGATTAAAGTGCCAGAAAGTACTTTTAGGGCATGGTGGAGCTGTTGGAGAGAAAGCATTATAACTAAGAGCTATAAGATTATGGTCAGAGTTACCAATAGGAGGGAAAATGGTGTATTTATAACTAGAAGGAGTAGTGGTGAAGCATAAATCAAGTGTATTCAAGAATTGGTTAGGACGATCTGGAATGTGTGTGGGTTCCTTAATCAACTGCTCCAGATCGTTAAGAATGCTGAATGAATTGCCTCCCTCCCACCTGTATCAGTATGAGAGGAACCCAACCACTCAGTGTGGTGTACGTTGAAATCCCCTAAATAGAGGAC
>SEYY01013024.1:5000-14613 GCA_009176605.1 Armadillidium nasatum
TTGGTGCGGTGCGGTGCGGTGCGCAACACATTTTCAGCAACCCGGTGCGGTGCGGTGCGGTGCGAAAGAGTAAGTAAAAGTGCGGTGCGGTGCGGTGCGCAAAGAAAAATCAACGGTGCGGTGCGGTGCGGTGCGTGGTGCGGTCTCTGGTGCGCACCGCACCGAAGTTGATGTATCCTGCTATAATCATCAATTCGTCAAATATATATATATATATATATATATATATATATATATATATATATATATATATATATATATATATATATATATATATATATATATATATATATATATATATATATATATATATATATATATATATATATATATATATATATATATATATATATATATATATATATATATATATATATATGTTCAAGTCCTTTTCAGGGAACCGTCTCTGAAAAAAAAATTTGAAAAATAATAAAAAAATATATAAATATATATATATATATTTTTAATTTTTATATTTAAGTAAACTCCATGTAGCCTCTATATTTTGGGTGTAAGGTGCAGTTTGAGGATCCACAAAATTTTTACTGGGGTTCAAAGTAAGATGTTTAAAAAAATGTTTTTTACGACAATTTTTGGGCTAAAAAATTTAAATTGGGTAATATACCCAGCATATGTCTAAGGGGGGCTATGCCCCCCGTACCCCCGACCCGTGAGTGATGATGATATTGTCGACTACTTTTCCATTTCTACGATTTGGGGTATTTTCCATTCCCTCAAAAGGACTTGTGCCTATATATATATATATATATATATATATATATATATATATATATATATATATATATATATATATATATATATATATATATATATATATATATATATATATATATATATATATATATATATATATATATATATATATAGAGAACTGATGGCCAGGGACAGGTGGCATGCACATAAACCCTGCAGGTATGCACCGTCCCCTAGTTATATGCCACGATGTGTCAGGGTTACGGGGGTTCCCACTGTGGGGCACCACATTATCCCCATTATGTATAACTATGTGCTGTATATTAACAATGTTACTACTCGTTCTGTATGTTTCAGTTTTCTCCAATTGATGTTTGTTGTAGTGGTGCGTTAATTTTTCTCTTCAGTTTATATATATATATATATATATATATATATATATATATATATATATATATATATATATATATATATATATATATATATATATATATATATATATATATATATATATATATATATATATATATATATATATATATATATATATATATATATGCACCCTTGATTAGCCTACCAAATTTACCTATTTGTTTTTAAGGACAAATTATTCAACTTTAGAATTTTCCCACCATCCTATTTCATGTTTTCTCAGGTTCTTGAGTCTTTGAACAAATCCCAAGTCTGTATTTTAAACCTGATCCTTCAATTAGTAATTAATAATTAGCTTAATTAATTCCATTGGCTTACATTTTTAAAATGCTTCAATTTCTTTAAATGTTCTGTTCTGAATATCACGAAAGTTGTACTGTAGATTTTCTGTATGACCGACATCACCTTATTATTTTTAATTTTGCAAAATTTCAATTAATTAATTAATAATTCAATTAAATATATTTTTTGGCTTATGTTCTATATCTCTGTATCTGCAGATCCGATTTTGGTAAAATTTGTACAGTTGACTCTTTGTATAGCATAGAACAACTTATTATACTTACCTATTAATTTTTTTAATTAGTTAATTAATTAATTAAATTATGTAATTTTTAATTAACATTACGTAATGTTATGCAATCTTTAATTAATATTACGTAATATTTTTGCCACATAGCTTCCCGTCATTTTTGTTTCCAAAACATTGATAAATAACTTTTCACTAAAAGTGAAAATTTGTAAAACAAATAACGGTGTTTCTATGTATTTTCACACCATTTTCTTCACATCATTTGGTTTGTTTTCTTAAGTAGTTTTTTTTCATATTAATCTCTAATTAATTAAAATTCGATTTGATTAATTATAATTATTCAATCTGGCACGTCAAAGGTGGGTACTTGGCATTTTTTTCCCCTTTAAAAGTGGCGGAGCGGCCTTTTTCCGCCAGTTGTTTCTTGAATTTATATACGTATCGGAAGGTTCTGCCCATCCTCCCTTGTTCCATCTGAAGGGACCTTCTCGTATAAAAATTTCACATTTTATTTCAGCTGTGTGTGTTTTACGTGCATATAAAGTAATAACACATGAGATATCTCTTTGAATTACACTTTGCATATATATATATATATATATATATATATATATATATATATATATATATATATATATATATATATATATATATATATATATATATATATATATATATATATATATATATATTCAGCTTAATTAATATTTCTATAAATTTTTCTGTACCATTATTTTTTAAGCATTATGAGCACATATACTGATATACCAAGTGAGACGTCTGATGATTTCGAAGTGATTCAATCTGTATCTGCAAAAACAAATCCACAAATAGAAACTGGACAATCAAGAAGTCTTTCATGTACCATAAAATTTAAGGATCTTGATTCATGCTTTGAACAAAACATTTCTGCGGGTAAAAAGAAGTGCAAAATTTGCCAACTAAAGTTATTACCAAAGCCATTTAATATGCGGAGACACCTGTCTAGATGCCATCCTGATATTTTTAAGAATATTGAATCTAAAAAAGGAAAAGGTCCCCCTTCGATTGAAAATTTTTTGCAATCTAAGCAGTCTTTAAAAAGAAAAAAGAGAAGTACAGAACAACTGCCTGAAAAAAGTCGCGAGGAAATTGATAAGGCATTAACCAAATGGATAGCTGCTGACTTACTACCTTTTAGATCAGTGGAATCGCCGGCTTTCAGGTAGGAATATATATATATATATATATATATATATATATATATATATATATATATATATATATATATATATATATATATATATATATATATATATATATATATATATATATATATATATATATATATATATATATATATATATATATATATATGATGGATTTGTACGGTCTTTTTTTGTTTTATCTTGAAGTGAACTAGATCACGATTTAGTCTTCCGTTATAATCATTTGGCACATAAGAATTATAATGTTATCACAAAGTTTCGCTGATAAATATTTAACAACTTTTTTTAATATATCAGAAAAATATTATATATCAGATATTTTAATTATTAAACCACTTAGATATTAAAGCACAAAAACAAGTACCAAACTTATTATAATTATCTTATTAACGTGTATATTCTATATTGGTTCCATCCGGCTTGTTTCAAAATTCACTAAACCGAAAAATGACTCTGAGAATCATAGTCGCTAATTAAAAAGTAGTTTTCAAATAATATTTAAAGTAATATTCAAATTATTAAATCAATTAAAATAAAATACATTTACAGTAAAAGAAAATAAAATAAATTAATTTTAATAAATTCTGAAGATGAGCTCATCTAATATATATATATATATATATATATATATATATATATATATATATATATATATATATATATATATATATATATATATATATATATATATATATATATATATATATATATATATATATATATATATATATATATATAATAAATTTTTTTTTTTTTTTTTTTTTTATTTTTATAATAATAATTAATTTTTATTCTTATATATATATATATATATATATATATATAATATATATATATATATATATATATATATATATATATATATATATATATATATATATATATATATATATATATATATATACAACAAAACTATGTTTATTTATTGTAAATCAGCATTCTCAATAACAATTATTTTATCTCTATTTATTTAAAGGGAGCTTTTGAACTTACTGAATCCCGATTACGAGCCACCAACTCGCAAAGTTCTTGCAACATCTAAGTTGTCAGCTTTATACGACGAAATGTTTCAAACTATTAAAGAAGACATTGGAAAATGTGCATCATATAGCGTAACATTTGATATTTGGACATGTACGAAGAACCAAAATCAGTTTTTAGCTATTACTGGTCATTTTGTAAATGCTCAGTGGAATTTACAATCGTACTGCATAGGATGTTTGCCATTTAATGAAGCGCATACAGGTGAAAATATTGCTTCTTCTATTAATAGATGTATAAATTCTATGGACCTTAAAATTCCATCATTTGCGGTTACAGATAGTGGGACTAATGTTGTAAAGGCTTGCCAAAAAATGAACCTAGAAAGAATTTCTTGTATAGCACATACTATAAATTTGTGCTTAGAACCAATAATATTCCAGAAATCAAGTCATGAATCTCCAGTACTCAATTTAATGGAAAAAATAAGAGCTATTGCTTCTATCTTTAAAAGATCACCGAAATTATGGAATGAATATAAGTCCATATATAAAACAGAAATGAAAACTAACATTGATCCCAATAAGATTCCAAGAGATTGTAGAACTCGTTGGAACAGCTCTTTTCCTATGATTGAGGAGGTAATTAAACAAAAAGAACCTCTTGAAATTGCAGCCTTAAAGTTGAAAACGCCTGTATTGGCGATAACACAAGAAGAAAAAGAAATGCTTCAAGATCTCTGTACACTTTTGCAGCCGTTCAAAGAGGCTTCTTTAATTTTATCTGGTAGCAAGTACCCTACTTCATCAATAATTTTTCCATCAGTTTTTGCAATTAGTTCTCAGATGAGCAAAGTACAAGTTGATGAGAGGTTGGTAGCTGAAAAAAATCAAATTCAACAAGAAGTAAACCAACGCCTAATTCCCTACTGTCGCAATGTTAATTGTTTAATAGCTACCTATTTAGATCCTAGATTTAAGAAAAAGATTTTTTCAGAAAATGATAAAGAATTAATCTATGAAGGGATATCATCGTTTTACACATCTGTTTGCAAAGAAAAGCCTTTTCCAGAAGAAGAGCAATCCTTAAAAAAAAGAAGAGACAGTGAAAGAATATTTAAGACCTCAGCTGAAACTTTTAAAAGCCTAATGGTTAGCCACAGCAGCAGTGATGAAGAAGAAATGACCAAAATTTCGGCTTTAAACAGTGAGTTAGAATTATACAACAGCTTTAAGTATAAAGAAAAGACCGAAATGGAATCTTCATTCTAACCCGCTGGAGTTTTGGAAAAAACAACACAAATTTATTTCCGATTCTTAGTGATGTGGCTAAAACATTTTTAGCCATTCCGGCAACATCTGTAGAAAGCGAAAGAATGTTTTCAAAAGCAGGGGATCTAATATCTGACAGAAGAACAAGACTTAGCTCCAAAAATGTAGAAAAAATAATATTTGTAAACAGAAATTTGGAAGCTATTGGGCATTTATAAGTATATATATATATATATATATATATATATATATATATATATATATATATATATATATATATATATATATATATATATATATATATATATATATATATATATATATATATATATATATATATACAGCCAGTATTAACATTATATTCCTGTGAACTATAATAAACTTTCTCATGTTCCTATGATTTAAAATTGAGCTTCAATTTTTGTGTATATTAAATTTTTTTATTTTTTTACTTTTAATGTATTTTTTGTATATGCAGTGTAGGATTTGCTTCTAGTAATAAAGGTATTGTAAAAACATTTTTCGTTTTAAATCCAATTTTTCTCCAATGTCAACATAACAACAATCGGAAAAAGAAATATTTAAAAAAATCTTTATAAATTTATCTAAAATCAATGATTTCAAAGAACAAAAGACAATCACTAATGAATTAATTTCTTTAAAATACGAACTTTGGCACAAATTATCATTCATTTTAGTTAGGTGGTTTAAAAGATTAATACATTTATTTCTAAATGATGCTGGATACTATATACCCTAGTTTATTTACCCTTTAAGAATGAAATAATTGCCACATTTAAACGTCACATTTCCTTAGGATAAAATAGTGTCTTTGAACTTTTTTTTTTTTTTTTTTTAAAGTAATTCTTTGAGCTTACCAAAGATCATATTTTAATTAAATAAAGGACAATAGGTATTATATAAAAAAAATGGTACTGCAAAAAGAATCAACAGAGCTCCTTAAAACTTGAGAAAACTCAGTTATTTTATATATATCCAGAGTTCGTCAAGATGCTCTTATATATAATTTGGTTTCATAGCACCATCATTACGAATGCCACTTAATTGCCCTTCTGTAAGATTGAACGTGTGTGTTATAAATGATTTATCACCCAAGTACTTTCTTCTGTGCACAAGTTTAGAATATATTGTTTAAATTTGTTTCTAAGAATTGAAATGTTGTTCATAGGTCCTATATACCTCGTGAACATACCTTCTTTGCCAAAAATTTTCATTAGGTATAAAACAGTTAACAGTTTAATTAAGAAATCCAGCTTCACTACTTTTAAAAATTTATTTATTTATTTTCAGTTTTTTACTTAATATAGCTAAACTTGTTTAATTCAGAATTACAAAAAAAATAAAAATATTCATCATCTTCATGAATATTCATCATTCATTCGTCTTTGAAACAAAGTAATTAAAATATTTGTTTTTTGAAATATTAGCATCTTGAACCGGAATTAATTTTTTTTTATATCGGTAGTTGCTCCTACATCGAATCTTATCCAGTAAAAGTTCATCCGTTACTCTTCTAAAAACGATACTCCAACCCATTATATATATATATATATATATATATATATATATATATATATATATATATATATATATATATATATATATATATATATATATATATATATATATATATATATATATATATATATATATATATATATATATATATATATATATATTTTACCCCCTCAAAATTGTCACACTACGGCTGAAATAATTCGAGAAGGTTCTAAATATAGGAGCTTCATACAATTTTTTACGTTACGTGCATGTGAACAGGTATCCCGTACATACGTTTACTCTTAAGTTACAGCGATAGGAAGACGGTGTGTTATAACAAGATGCCGATTGCCATAGAAATGTATGAATTGAGAAACAAACGAACTCCAATTGTGATTGATTGTAGTTGTTAACCTTAATATATCACTGTTGCGGATTGGTAGTTTAATCGTTTACGGTAGTGGAAATAATCAGAAGATCTACCCGTCCCGTCATTTGTCACGTGATTAATGTGTGCAAATAGTAACATTGCAACAGAGGGCCACAGCCATAGTTACCTTGGACGTAGGTTCAACGTTGAACATACAAGTATCAGAAGAGTCGTACATCGGTGCTAGGAGACCAACGAATACCGTAGACGACAGGGGCAAGGCAGACCAAGCTCGACAATACCTCGTGAAGGCCGATTTATAAGGCTACTCACAGTGAGGGAGCATCTTCATAGCAGCAAGAAGCCTCCAGAAACAGTTGGCGTAATACATGGAAAACGTATAAGTTCTGATACGGTTCTCAGATGGCTTCGCATAAACGGGTTTCGGCCACAAAGGTCTGGAAGAGGGCCATTTCTCACGAAAGATCATCGTACAACGATATCCTTTGTCCATTGGCCATTTCGCTAGTGGGGACGTGTCCTATTTAAAGATGAGTCCAGATTCAATCTCCAGAGTTCCGACTAACGTCAAAGGGTGTATCAGCAGCCCAACGGAAAATACGTAGCGTGTAAAATTAAAGGTTAGGTGCCATATGGTGGTGGGTTGGTCATAGGTGTGGGGAGATATTTCTCTAACCGCCCGTACAAACCTCTGCATCCTTCGTGAAGGGTCCCTGACCGTCGAACAATAAATTACAAAAATCCTTGAACCTTATAAAATACCTTATACGCCAAACATCGATTCGGGGTTCATCCTTATGAAAGAAAATACTTGGCATCCAGGTGTGCTCACGAGTACCTACAGTAGTGCAAGATTCAAATTGACAAGTTCCGAAGGTCTTTATAAATTTGGACCTAAATCCCATCGAGCATGTATGAGAAATGTTGGAACGACCACTATGACAGCTCAACCTACTACCAATGACCCTGAATGAACTTCGGCAGACCAAAGTCGGCCTATGGAACGCAATCCTTTAGTATAATAGACGGAACATTATATTCAGCATGGAATGATGATCCTAATCCATCATAACGCTGAGAGGTGGTGATATATGGTAATGGGGCACCATCAACACATCCAATTAACAAACCATATACCTACAGGTTCATTCCCGTTTTGCGCATTAAACCTCTGTCTCCATGTATAGTTTTTGAAGAGACCGTTTCCGTATCCCTTTGCACACCATCTGTGTATGTTGTAACTCTCGACATTTATGAACAATACTAAACATATCGTGATCTATATCCTGTATTTTTTCATGCTATTATGTTCCTTATGTTCACTGGTACGATAATTTTGCGAGGTAGCATATTTCAATTTCAGAAATGCATTGAACGTTGTGTCGAGTAGAAAGATGACATCGAAAATCTCCATATATATATATATATATATATATATATATATATATATATATATATATATATATATATATATATATATATATATATATATATATATATATATATATATATATATATATATATTATGGAAAGTAACTCAGAAATTTTACGTTCAGAAAGAGACTTGAGAGAATTTGGGTGAACGAAAGACCTGATAAGACGAAAAGACCTAGACTCCATCTTTTCCAGAGCATCATGAGTGGAACCATCTCAGATCTGTGAAACGTACTCCATATTGTGATCCTTCCATGAAAGATTACGAGAAAAAGACATAGCGAGAATATTAAAGACAGACGAAGGTTGAATAAATGTCAGAATTGCATTGAACGTTGTGTCTAGTAGGAACATGACATTGAAAATCTCTATATTTTCTCTGCTCTCTGCGAGAAAGACGAGAGGTTGACTACTCCAGTATCACTATCAAAGCTTTAATAATTGTTGTTGACTATATATATATATATATATATATATATATATATATATATATATATATATATATATATATATATATATATATATATATATATATATATATATATATATATATATATACCTCTGATGGGCAAAGGCCTACCAAGTTACTACCAGAGCTAAGAAGCAATCCAAAAATAGGGTCAATTTAAAAGGCCGACATGTCCCGATACACAGAGTTTAAAGATGTGTTAGTCATATGAACTTGTAAAAATAGATGATGGAATTGTGTTCCAGACTTTACCAGTAGAGTACATGTAAGATTGAGCATAGCGGTTAAGTTTGGGGTCGGAGAGGTGGACGCCAAAAGGATGAGAGTATATATATATATATATATATATATATATATATATATATATATATATATATATATATATATATATATATATATATATATATATATATATATATATATATATATATATATGCTTCAATTGTATATGTCGGTGCGGTGCGGTGCGTGGTGCGCTGATTCCGGTGCGGTGTGGTGCGCTTAGATTAGAATTTGGTGCGGTGCGGTGCGGAGCACCGCATTTTTCTTCCGGTGCGGTGCGGTGTGGTGCGCAACAAACGACAGTTGGTGCGGTGCGGTGCTCGACGACATGGTGCGGTGCGGTGCGGTGCGGTGCGGAAAATTCCGGAGCTCGGCCAA
>SEYY01013025.1:0-10000 GCA_009176605.1 Armadillidium nasatum
ATTAAAAATAATGTTAGGTTAAATATATTATGAGCTACGTTAGCACTATTGGGATGTGTTGAATCATGTTGGTCATGTGGTCATGTGGTCATGTTCTTATTCCTTCGACAAGTTGAATATTCGTGTTTAATGCCTCACTTTGATAATAAGGAATATTTCCTGTAAAATTGTTATATTTGTTCTGTTAATCGACTAAGTGAACATAGTAAATGCTTAAATATATTTCATGTTAATGAAAAATATAATGTGTAATAGATTAAAACATGTAAATAACTAGGTGTCTTCATGTTTAATGTAAAATATTTGTATTTTATTATTAGTTTTATTATTAAATTATGCAATTTTTGCTTATTGTTTGTTCAAATTGCTTCTAAAGAAGTGGAAATATATGGTGTGAGAAAATATATTCTCTTTTGTATTTATGTATAGGAAAATTTTGAAATTAATGTCGTGAATAATTGCAAAATGATCTACTGTATAAAGTGTGACGGTTATTTTCGGTAAATATTTCTGTTTTGTTAAGCATTTTTAGCTGCTGAAAAGCTAAAGTTTTACTTATTCACATGTTAATAAGGGTATTAACTGTATGCTTGTATGCATCCTTGAGCTTTAGCATGGTGAAACTGATGTCTTGGTAAATGTGTTTGTAATAGTTTAGTTTTTTAAGCTTCTAAAAAGCATAGATTTTACTTATATGTTTGTTGATAGGAATCGAGTTGGATTAATGCACTTCATGAGGTTGAAGTATTGGTCCTTTTTAAAGTTGTAAGAGTGAAAAAAATTAAAGATTTGTTACGTAACCATATAATATGTTTGTAATACATATTTATACATCTTTTGTATTTTTTCAGTCTTTGTGCTTAAATTAAAATAAAATCTCTGTAAAGTATAAAAAAGTTATTAATAAATATATATATATAAAATATATTATATATATATATTAGGGTTGGCCGAGCTCCGGAATTTTCCGCACCGCACCGCACCGCACCGCACCATGTCGTCGAGCACCGCACCGCACCAACTGTCGTTTGTTGCGCACCACACCGCACCGCACCGGAAGAAAAATGCGGTGCTCCGCACCGCACCGCACCAAATTCTAATCTAAGCGCACCACACCGCACCGGAATCAGCGCACCACGCACCGCACCGCACCGACATATACAATTGAAGCATATATATATATATATATATATATATATATATATATATATATATATATATATATATATATATATATATATATATATATATATATATATATATATATATATATATATATATATATATATATATCTTTTTTGGCGTCCACCTCTCCGACCCCAAACTTAACCGCTATGCTCAATCTTACATGTACTCTACTGGTAAAGTCTGGAACACAATTCCATCATCTATTTTTACAAGTTCATATGACTAACACATCTTTAAACTCTGTGTATCGGGACATGTCGGCCTTTTAAATTGACCCTATTTTTGGATTGCTTCTTAGCTCTGGTAGTAACTTGGTAGGCCTTTGCCCATCAGAGGTAAAATATATATATATATATATATATATATATATATATATATATATATATATATATATATATATATATATATATATATATATATATATATATATATATATATATATATATATATATATATATATATATATATAGTCAACAACAATTATTAAAGCTTTGATAGTGATACTGGAGTAGTCAACCTCTCGTCTTTCTCGCAGAGAGCAGAGAAAATATAGAGATTTTCAATGTCATGTTCCTACTAGACACAACGTTCAATGCAATTCTGACATTTACAACCTTCGTCTGTCTTTAATATTCTCGCTATGTCTTTTTTCTCGTAATCTTTCATGGAAGGATCACAATATGGAGTACGTTTCACAGATCTGAGATGGTTCCACTCATGATGCTCTGGAAAAGATGGAGTCTAGGTCTTTTCGTCTTATCAGGTCTTTCGTTCACCCAAATTCTCTCAAGTCTCTTTCTGAACGTAAAATTTCTGAGTTACTTTCCATAATATATATATATATATATATATATATATATATATATATATATATATATATATATATATATATATATATATATATATATATATATATATATATATATATATATATATATATATATATGGAGATTTTCGATGTCATCTTTCTACTCGACACAACGTTCAATGCATTTCTGACAATTGAAATATGCTACCTCGCAAAATTATCGTACCACTGAACATAAGGAACATAATAGCATTGAAAAAATACAGGATATAGATCACGATATGTTTAGTATTGTTCATAAATGTCGAGAGTTACAACATACACAGATAGGTATGCAAAGGGATATGGGAAACGGTCTCTTCAAAAACTATACATGGAGACAGAGGTTTAATGCGCCAAAACGGGAATGAACCTGTAGGTATATGGTTTGTTAATTGGATGTGTTGATGGTGCCCCATTACCATATATCACCACCTCTCAGCGTTATGATGGATTAGGATCATCATTCCATGCTGGAATATAATGTTCCGTCTATTATACTAAAGGATTGCGTTCCATAGGCCGACTTTGGTCTGCCGAAGTTCATTCAGGGTCATTGGTAGTAGGTTGAGCTGTCATAGTGGTCGTTCCAACATTTCTCATACATGCTCGATGGGATTTAGGTCCAAATTTATAAAGACCTTCGGAACTTGTCAATTTGAATCTTCACTACTGTAGGTACTCGTGAGCACACCTGGATGCCAAGTATTTTCTTTCATAAGGATGAACCCCGAACCGATGTTTGGCGTATAAGGTATTTTATAAGGTTCAAGGATTTTTGTAATTTATTGTTCGTCGGTCAGGGACCCTTCACGAAGGATGCAGAGGTTTGTACGGGCGGTTAGAGAAATATCTCCCCAGACCATGACCAACCCACCACCATATGGCACCTAACCTTTAATTTTACACGCTACGTATTTTCCGTTGGGCTGCTGATACACCCTTTGGACGTTAGTCGGAACTATGGAGATTGAATCTGGACTAGTCTTTAAATAGGACACGTCCCTACTAGGCGAAATGGCCAATGGACAAAGGATATCGTTGTACGATGATCTTTTCGTGAGAAATGGCCCTCTTCCAGACCTTTCTGGCCGAAACCCGTTTATGCGAAGCCATCTGAGAACCGTATCAGAACTTATACGTTTTCCATGTATTACGCCAACTGTTTCTGGAGGCTTCTTGCTGCTATGAAGATGCTCCCTCACTGTGGGTAGCCTTATAAATCGGCCTTCACGAGGTATTGTCGAGCTTAGTCTGCCTTGCCCCTGTCGTCTACGGTATTCGTTGGTCTCCTAGCACCGATGTACGACTCTTCTGATACTTGTATGTTCAACGTTGAACCTACGTCCAAGGTAACTATGGCTGTGGCCCTCTGTTGCAATGTTACTATTTGCATACATTAATCACGGGACAAATGACGGGACGGGTAGATCTTCCGATTATTTCCACTACCGTAAACGATTAAACTACCGCTCTGCAACAGTGATATATTAAGGTTAACAACTACAATCAATCACAATTGGAGTTCGTTTGTTTCTCAATTCATACATTTCTATGGCAATCGGCATCTTGTTATAACACACCGTCTTCCTATCGCTGTAACTTAAGAGTAAACGTATGTACGGGATACCTGTTCACATGCACGTAACGTAAAAAATTGTATGAAGCTCCTATATTTAGAACCTTCTCGAATTATTTCAGCCGTAGTGTGACAATTTTGAGGGGGTAAAATATATATATATATATATATATATATATATATATATATATATATATATATATATATATATATATATATATATATATATATATATATATATATATATATATATATATATATATATATATATATATATATATATATATATGGGTTGGAGTATCGTTTTTAGAAGAGTAACGGATGAACTTTTACTGGATAAGATTCGATGTAGGAGCAACTACCGATATAAAAAAAAATTAATTCCGGTTCAAGATGCTAATATTTCAAAAAACAAATATTTTAATTACTTTGTTTCAAAGACGAATGAATGATGAATATTCATGAAGATGATGAATATTTTTATTTTTTTTGTAATTCTGAATTAAACAAGTTTAGCTATATTAAGTAAAAAACTGAAAATAAATAAATAAATTTTAAAAGTAGTGAAGCTGGATTTCTTAATTAAACTGTTAACTGTTTTATACCTAATGAAAATTTTTGGCAAAGAAGGTGTGTTCACGAGGTATATAGAACCATGAACACATTTCAATTCTTAGAAACAAATTCAAACAATATATTCTAAACTTGTGCACAGAAGAAAGTACTTGGGTGATAAATCATTTATAACACACACGTTCAATCTTACAGAAGGGCAATTAAGTGGCATTCGTAATGATGGTGCTATGAAACCAAATTATATATAAGAGCATCTTGACGAACTCTGGATATATATAAAATAACTGAGTTTTCTCAAGTTTTAAGGAGCTCTGTTGATTCTTTTTGCAGTACCATTTTTTTTATATAATACCTATTGTCCTTTATTTAATTAAAATATGATCTTTGGTAAGCTCAAAGAATTACTTTAAAAAAAAAAAAAAAAAAAAGTTCAAAGACACTATTTTATCCTAAGGAAATGTGACGTTTAAATGTGGCAATTATTTCATTCTTAAAGGGTAAATAAACTAGGGTATATAGTATCCAGCATCATTTAGAAATAAATGTATTAATCTTTTAAACCACCTAACTAAAATGAATGATAATTTGTGCCAAAGTTCGTATTTTAAAGAAATTAATTCATTAGTGATTGTCTTTTGTTCTTTGAAATCATTGATTTTAGATAAATTTATAAAGATTTTTTAAATATTTCTTTTTCCGATTGTTGTTATGTTGACATTGGAGAAAAATTGGATTTAAAACGAAAAATGTTTTTACAATACCTTTATTACTAGAAGCAAATCCTACACTGCATATACAAAAAATACATTAAAAGTAAAAAAATAAAAAAAAATTTAATATACACAAATTGAAGCTCAATTTTAAATCATAGGAACATGAGAAAGTTTATTATAGTTCACAGGAATATAATGTTAATACTGGCTGTAATATATATATATATATATATATATATATATATATATATATATATATATATATATATATATATATATATATATATATATATATATATATATATATATATATATATATATATATATATATATATATATATATATATACTTATAAATGCCCAATAGCTTCCAAATTTCTGTTTACAAATATTATTTTTTCTACATTTTTGGAGCTAAGTCTTGTTCTTCTGTCAGATATTAGATCCCCTGCTTTTGAAAACATTCTTTCGCTTTCTACAGATGTTGCCGGAATGGCTAAAAATGTTTTAGCCACATCACTAAGAATCGGAAATAAATTTGTGTTTTTTTTCCAAAACTCCAGCGGGTTAGAATGAAGATCCATTTCGGTCTTTTCTTTATACTTAAAGCTGTTGTATAATTCTAACTCACTGTTTAAAGCCGAAATTTTGGTCATTTCTTCTTCATCACTGCTGCTGTGGCTAACCATTAGGCTTTTAAAAGTTTCAGCTGAGGTCTTAAATATTCTTTCACTGTCTCTTCTTTTTTTTAAGGATTGCTCTTCTTCTGGAAAAGGCTTTTCTTTGCAAACAGATGTGTAAAACGATGATATCCCTTCATAGATTAATTCTTTATCATTTTCTGAAAAAATCTTTTTCTTAAATCTAGGATCTAAATAGGTAGCTATTAAACAATTAACATTGCGACAGTAGGGAATTAGGCGTTGGTTTACTTCTTGTTGAATTTGATTTTTTTCAGCTACCAACCTCTCATCAACTTGTACTTTGCTCATCTGAGAACTAATTGCAAAAACTGATGGAAAAATTATTGATGAAGTAGGGTACTTGCTACCAGATAAAATTAAAGAAGCCTCTTTGAACGGCTGCAAAAGTGTACAGAGATCTTGAAGCATTTCTTTTTCTTCTTGTGTTATCGCCAATACAGGCGTTTTCAACTTTAAGGCTGCAATTTCAAGAGGTTCTTTTTGTTTAATTACCTCCTCAATCATAGGAAAAGAGCTGTTCCAACGAGTTCTACAATCTCTTGGAATCTTATTGGGATCAATGTTAGTTTTCATTTCTGTTTTATATATGGACTTATATTCATTCCATAATTTCGGTGATCTTTTAAAGATAGAAGCAATAGCTCTTATTTTTTCCATTAAATTGAGTACTGGAGATTCATGACTTGATTTCTGGAATATTATTGGTTCTAAGCACAAATTTATAGTATGTGCTATACAAGAAATTCTTTCTAGGTTCATTTTTTGGCAAGCCTTTACAACATTAGTCCCACTATCTGTAACCGCAAATGATGGAATTTTAAGGTCCATAGAATTTATACATCTATTAATAGAAGAAGCAATATTTTCACCTGTATGCGCTTCATTAAATGGCAAACATCCTATGCAGTACGATTGTAAATTCCACTGAGCATTTACAAAATGACCAGTAATAGCTAAAAACTGATTTTGGTTCTTCGTACATGTCCAAATATCAAATGTTACGCTATATGATGCACATTTTCCAATGTCTTCTTTAATAGTTTGAAACATTTCGTCGTATAAAGCTGACAACTTAGATGTTGCAAGAACTTTGCGAGTTGGTGGCTCGTAATCGGGATTCAGTAAGTTCAAAAGCTCCCTTTAAATAAATAGAGATAAAATAATTGTTATTGAGAATGCTGATTTACAATAAATAAACATAGTTTTGTTGTATATATATATATATATATATATATATATATATATATATATATATATATATATATATATATATATATATATATATATATATATATATATATATATATATATATATATATAGAATAAATAATTGTTATTGAGAATGCTCATTTACAATAAATAAAGTTTTGTTATATATATATATATATATATATATATATATATATATATATATATATATATATATATATATATATATATATATATATATATATATATATATATATATATATATATATATATATATATATATATATATATATAGATGAGCTCATCTTCAGAATTTATTAAAATTAATTTATTTTATTTTCTTTTACTGTAAATGTATTTTATTTTAATTGATTTAATAATTTGAATATTACTTTAAATATTATTTGAAAACTACTTTTTAATTAGCGACTATGATTCTCAGAGTCATTTTTCGGTTTAGTGAATTTTGAAACAAGCCGGATGGAACCAATATAGAATATACACGTTAATAAGATAATTATAATAAGTTTGGTACTTGTTTTTGTGCTTTAATATCTAAGTGGTTTAATAATTAAAATATCTGATATATAATATTTTTCTGATATATTAAAAAAAGTTGTTAAATATTTATCAGCGAAACTTTGTGATAACATTATAATTCTTATGTGCCAAATGATTATAACGGAAGACTAAATCGTGATCTAGTTCACTTCAAGATAAAACAAAAAAAGACCGTACAAATCCATCATATATATATATATATATATATATATATATATATATATATATATATATATATATATATATATATATATATATATATATATATATATATATATATATATATATATATATATATATATATATATATATATATATATATATATATATATATATATATATATATATATATATATATATATATATATATATATATATATATATATATATATCCTACCTGAAAGCCGGCGATTCCACTGATCTAAAAGGTAGTAAGTCAGCAGCTATCCATTTGGTTAATGCCTTATCAATTTCCTCGCGACTTTTTTCAGGCAGTTGTTCTGTACTTCTCTTTTTTCTTTTTAAAGACTGCTTAGATTGCAAAAAATTTTCAATCGAAGGGGGACCTTTTCCTTTTTTAGATTCAATATTCTTAAAAATATCAGGATGGCATCTAGACAGGTGTCTCCGCATATTAAATGGCTTTGGTAATAACTTTAGTTGGCAAATTTTGCACTTCTTTTTACCCGCAGAAATGTTTTGTTCAAAGCATGAATCAAGATCCTTAAATTTTATGGTACATGAAAGACTTCTTGATTGTCCAGTTTCTATTTGTGGATTTGTTTTTGCAGATACAGATTGAATCACTTCGAAATCATCAGACGTCTCACTTGGTATATCAGTATATGTGCTCATAATGCTTAAAAAATAATGGTACAGAAAAATTTATAGAAATATTAATTAAGCTGAAATAAAATATATATATATATATATATATATATATATATATATATATATATATATATATATATATATATATATATATATATATATATATATATATATATATATATATATATATATATATATGCAAAGTGTAATTCAAAGAGATATCTCATGTGTTATTACTTTATATGCACGTAAAACACACACAGCTGAAATAAAATGTGAAATTTTTATACGAGAAGGTCCCTTCAGATGGAACAAGGGAGGATGGGCAGAACCTTCCGATACGTATATAAATTCAAGAAACAACTGGCGGAAAAAGGCCGCTCCGCCACTTTTAAAGGGGAAAAAAATGCCAAGTACCCACCTTTGACGTGCCAGATTGAATAATTATAATTAATCAAATCGAATTTTAATTAATTAGAGATTAATATGAAAAAAAACTACTTAAGAAAACAAACCAAATGATGTGAAGAAAATGGTGTGAAAATACATAGAAACACCGTTATTTGTTTTACAAATTTTCACTTTTAGTGAAAAGTTATTTATCAATGTTTTGGAAACAAAAATGACGGGAAGCTATGTGGCAAAAATATTACGTAATATTAATTAAAGATTGCATAACATTACGTAATGTTAATTAAAAATTACATAATTTAATTAATTAATTAACTAATTAAAAAAATTAATAGGTAAGTATAATAAGTTGTTCTATGCTATACAAAGAGTCAACTGTACAAATTTTACCAAAATCGGATCTGCAGATACAGAGATATAGAACATAAGCCAAAAAATATATTTAATTGAATTATTAATTAATTAATTGAAATTTTGCAAAATTAAAAATAATAAGGTGATGTCGGTCATACAGAAAATCTACAGTACAACTTTCGTGATATTCAGAACAGAACATTTAAAGAAATTGAAGCATTTTAAAAATGTAAGCCAATGGAATTAATTAAGCTAATTATTAATTACTAATTGAAGGATCAGGTTTAAAATACAGACTTGGGATTTGTTCAAAGACTCAAGAACCTGAGAAAACATGAAATAGGATGGTGGGAAAATTCTAAAGTTGAATAATTTGTCCTTAAAAACAAATAGGTAAATTTGGTAGGCTAATCAAGGGTGCATATATATATATATATATATATATATATATATATATATATATATATATATATATATATATATATATATATATATATATATATATATATATATATATATATATATATATATATATATATATATATATATATATATATATATATATCTGAAGAGAAAAATTAACGCACCACTACAACAAACATCAATTGGAGAAAACTGAAACATACAGAACGAGTAGTAACATTGTTAATATACAGCACATAGTTATACATAATGGGGATAATGTGGTGCCCCACAGTGGGAACCCCCGTAACCCTGACACATCGTGGCATATAACTAGGGGACGGTGCATACCTGCAGGGTTTATGTGCATGCCACCTGTCCCTGGCCATCAGTTCTCTTATTTATATATATATATATATATATATATATATATATATATATATATATATATATATATATATATATATATATATATATATATATATATATATATATATATATATATATATATATATATATATATAGGCACAAGTCCTTTTGAGGGAATGGAAAATACCCCAAATCGTAGAAATGGAAAAGTAGTCGACAATATCATCATCACTCACGGGTCGGGGGTACGGGGGGCA
>SEYY01013026.1:2500-5000 GCA_009176605.1 Armadillidium nasatum
ATAATGAATAGAGAGAGTTTGAAGATAGAGAATAGATAAGGGAGAGCGTCGAGAGAAAGAGAAGATAGAGATAAAAATTGAGTATGAGAAGATAAAGTGAGATAATAGAGAAAGAGAGTGAGAATAAAGAAGAAAGTGACAAATAGAATGAGAAGATAAAGTGAGAAAATAGAGAAGGAAGAGAGAGAAAGAGAGTGAGAATAAAGAAGAAAGTGACAAATAGAAAGAGAAAATAGTAAGAATGAGAAGATAAAGTGAGAAAATAGAGAAGAGAGAGAGAGAGAGAGAGAGAGAGAGAGAGAGAGAGAGAGAGAGAGAGAGAGAGAGAGAGAAAGAGAGAAGAAAGAATGACAAGAGAAATAGGGAGGGAGAATGAGAAGATAGAATGAGAGAATAGAGTCAGAAGAGTAACAAGGGAAAGAGAAGATAGAGAGAGAATGGAGAATAGAAAGAGAAAATAGATAGAGGAAGACATCAATTTCTTAACTGGGTTCTCATCCTGTAAAAATGGCCTTCACACCCTTTTAGCTTAATTAAAGGTTGGATGGTAGTGTGTGAGTGATCGCAAGTGAGTGGTCTTGGGATTGATTCGTATTGTGTCCATGAGGCCGAAGCAGCATTTAATTCAATTACAGTTAAGTAAAGTAGTTGTCTTTGGCTGAGATAGAAAAAGACGTTTTGTAGAATAATGTTGATCATATGACCGAGAAATAAACCTGATGGCTTTCTAATTGGCTTTCTGATTGTCTTTCTGATTGGCTTTCTGATTGGCTTCAGAGTAGTTTCAAGCTTTTTCCGAATGATATCCCGCTGGTTTTCTGGCTGGCTTCTTGTTGGCTTAATATCCTTTACAGGATGGTTTCAGGCTTTTTTTCAACTGAATTCCAGATGGTTTCATACCTCTGGCTTTATTCTTTTTTCAAATGGATTCATACCGATGGCTTTTGGCTTTTCTTAACTGAATTCCAGTTGGCTTCATACCGCTGGTTTCAGGTTTTTTTTTAACTGGATTCCAGTTGGTTTCATACCGATGGCTTTAGGCTTTTTTAACTGGATTCCAGTTGGCTTCATACCGATGACTTCATGCTGTTTTAACTTGATTCCAGTTGGTTTCATACTGATGGCTTCAGGCTTTTTCAACTGGCTTCTAGATGGTTTCATACTGGCTGGCTTCAGGCTTATTTAACTGGATTCCAGATGATTTCATAACGCTGGCTTCAATCCTTTTTTTAACTGGATTCCAGCCAGTTTCATACCGCTAGCTTCAGGCATTTTTTAACTGGATTCCAGTTGTTTTCATACCGATGGTTTCAGGCTTATTTAACTGGATTCCAGTTGATTTCATACTGATGGCTTCAGGCTTTTTCAACTGAATTCCAGATGGTTTCATACCGCTAGCTTCATCCTTTTTTCAAATTTTACCATGGCTTTCACTGAATTCCAGTTGGCTTCATTCTTTTTTACCTGGATTCTAGATGGTTTTTTTAAACTGGATTCCAGATGGTTTCATATTGGCTGGCTTCAATCTTTTTTAAACTGGATTCCGGGTGGTTTCAGATGGCTTCAGACTTTTTTTTAACTGGATTCCAGTTGTTTTCATACCGATGGTTTCAGGCTTATTTAACTGGATTCCAATTGGTTTCATACCGCTCGCTTCATCCTTTTTCCAACTGGATTCCAGCTGGTTTCATACCAATGGATTCAAGCTTTTTCTACTGAATTCCAGATGGTTTCAGGCTTTTCTAACTGAATTCCAGATGGTTTCAGCTTTTCTAACTGAATTCCAGATGGTTTCAGGCTTTTCTAACTGAATTCCAGATGGCTTCAGGCTTTTTTTCTACTGAATTCCTCTTTTTTTCTGAATTCCAGATGGTTTCATATCATCTGTCAGGCTTGTTTCCTGAAACCAGACTGATTGACCATGAAAAGGAGCTTCACATTTTCCTTTTTGCGAATGGGACGAAATTACCAAAGGGTGTAGCGTAATAATTTCAAGTTTATATATAAAAAAAAAATAAAAATATCCTTCTCCAACTATTACCGCATCAAATACTATTACTATTATTCGTGTTATTACTACTGTCTACTGCTATTACTATTATTGCTTCTAATAATAATAATGATAATTATTATTATTATTATTATTATTATTATTATTATTATTATTATTATTATTATTATTATTAATACTGCATTTGTAATAAATATTTACCTTAGCATTATTGAAATTAGAGATGGAGATAGTTAAATAGATAGATAGATATTTGGAGGAGGAGAGAGAGATTGATAGAAATAGATAAAGAGAGAAAAAGTAAAAGGAAGAAGAAAGAGATAGACTATATATAGAGAGTGAGAGAAAGTAAACAAGAAAAAAGTTAGAAAGAGAGGAAAGAACAAGACAGAAGGTGAGATAAAGATAGGGGAGGGAGGGAGAGAGAGAGAGGAATGAAAGGAGTTAAAGAGAGAGGGGTCAAAAAAGAGAAGAGAATAACGGATAAAA
>SEYY01013026.1:10000-20825 GCA_009176605.1 Armadillidium nasatum
TTAAAAGAAACAAATTATACAAAAAGGCCACCCTGTTTCGGGGAATACAAAAAAAGCCACCCTGTTTCGAAGAGTACTAAAAGGTCACCCTGTTTCTAGGAGAACCTGAAAATAAGTAGTTCGTGCATATATATATATATATATATATATATATATATATATATATATATATATATATATATATATATATATATATATATATATATATATATATATATATATATATATATATATATATATATATATATATCCCTCCTACGGTTCCCAAAACTTTTGAAAGCTATTATATCTTTGTCTTTCTACTTCAAAAGGGGACCCCTCTCAACCCTCTAACTACCGTCCAATTTCTTTAACCTCCGTTCTTTCTAAAGTTTTCGAATCTATCCTTAACAGGAAGATTTGAAAACATTTCAATTCTTCTAATCTTATCTCTGATCGCCAGTATGGCTTTCGTAAGAAACTGTCTACTGGTGATCTCCTTTCCCTTCTCTCTGACTCTTGGTCCTCCGCTCTTTGGCATTTCGGTGAATCTTTTGCTGTGGCGCTGGACATATCGAAAGCCTTCGATAGAGTCTGGCACAAAGCTTTAATTTCTAAATTCCCTCTTTCGGTATTTATCCTTCTCTCTGATTTCCTTTCCAGTCGTTCTAAAGCAGCAGTTGTAGACAGCCATCGTTCATCCTTTTCATCTTTTAATAATGGTGTTCCTCAAGGATATGTCCTATCCCCAACACTTTTTCTGCTATTCATCAATGAACTTCTTTCTATTACTTAATCTCCTATCCACTCCCATGCCGATGACTCCACCCTTCATTACTCTTTTCAGTTTGAAAGACGTCCCTCCCAACAGCAGTTAATAGACGAAAGAAAGGTATCCTTGCAGCAACTAACCTCTGATCTATATGTGGATGTTGTTCACCCCTGTATGGAGTACGCGTCAGACAACTAGGGTGATTAATGGAGCCTAGGGTTTTTGTTTTATCAACTCTTCCTCTTTCACTTATTCTCTCCACTCTTTCTGCCCATCGAATTGTGGCGTCACTCTCTCTCTATACTATCGCTATTACAATGGACATTGCTCTTCTGAACTCTCCAGTCGCATACCTCCTCCATTGATAAAGGTCCGTGCGACACAATTTTCTATACAGTCTCACCCTTTCTCTGTCCAACTTTCTAACCCCAGACTTAACTGCTATGCTCAATCTTACATGTACTCTACTGGTAAAGTCTGGAACACACCCCCTTCATCTGTTTTCCCAATTTCCTATGACTTACAAACCTTCAAACATAGTGTATAACGACATGTCGGCCTATAACTCGACCAGATTTCCGGTTTTTCCAAAAATTCTGGTGGAAATTTTAGTAGGCCTCTGGCCTTTGCCCACCGGAGACAATTTATATAAGACAATTTTACTACTACTACTACTACTACTACTAATAATAATAATAAATAATAATAACAATAGTAAATTTCAATACTGAATTATGAAACAAAATTCTATGAACAGTTTCGTGTTCTTTTTGACATGTAGGAGTGATATTCCCCAGGAATTAAAAAATCCTAAAAGGGCATCGTCGGATCTCAAAAAAAAAAAAAACACTAAATTTCTCCGTTTAGGTGAAGGGTGGGCAACCTTTTTGAGTGTGTGCCAAAATTGAATTTCTGACACAAAATTTTTCCACGTACCAAACAAAATTTTTTGAGAACATATTTGATTTTTTTTAAAGTATTTGAAGAACTTTTATACATTTGTATAACTAAAACACAATAAAAGGTTATTAGAGATAATCTACTGTTGATTTTATATCGTTTATAACTGATGTACGAAAAAGAAAACATTTATTTACCTATAAATACCTGTACAATTTGATGCTCATAATATTATATATCTGTCGACCAATGAAATCCTGTTTTTTACTACCCTGAACTCGTAATTAGTAAGTAATTAGTAATTAGTTAATTAATTAATTAATTAGTAATTAGTAATATAGTAAGGTGACCATCCGTCCCGATTTTTTTAAGCCGTGTTCCGATTTTTTTTAGAGGGTAAATCTGGGGCGGATAATAGTATTTTATCCAACTTTTGTTTAAATTAGATAGCAAAATGTTTTTTTTTTTTTTTTTTTTTTTTTCGTAGAATGTCATTAACTAATAAATAATATAACTTATTTTTGAAAACGACAATCGTATTTCTTCTTTATATTAAAAATCACCCTTATTTATACATCACTTAAAACCCTTACGAGTAGGGTATTTGAGTTGGGGGGGGGGGCAAAGTTCAGAAGCGTCCCGATTTTGGTCAGAAAAATATGGTCACCTTAACTTATGACAGAGATATAGTCATTTTATAATATATATAACTTCCGTTATAAATACATATAAAAATGAATTAAATAACTTTTCTTTTTGTTTCTCCCTCCTGGAGGGACTTTCAACATTTGTTTTCAAAGCAATAATTACAACAATAAACCACAAGATTTAATAAGGTACAGGAAACACCTCACAGAGGCGTGACTTAAAGTAAACTGACTGCTTCCTGCGTGCGCAGTCGCTTTTATAGCCTAATAAGTTGATTTTGTTGTTGTTTTAAAAATGTTCCCTAAAATTTTTTTTAAAAAATTGTTTAACGTACCAGAACAAATTTATCGGCGTGCCACATTTGACACGCGTGCCAATGGTTACCCACCCCTGGTCTAGGTAAAAAACAAAAAAACAAAAACAAACGGTGGCAAAATGCTTATTACAGGGCGCTCACTACAGGGAGATCGCCCTGCAGCGAGCATATTTAATGTATTATTTTAAAAAATTTTTACTAACATGATATTTATTCAAATTCCTGACGGTGCAGGTGAATTTTGCTGTCTTCCCTTCTGCAGCTGTGACGTTCTCAATCGTCCCGACAATTGTAGGTAATGTTACCCCTTCAGTGCTGTCTGAAAAAAGGATATATATATATATATATATATATATATATATATATATATATATATATATATATATATATATATATATATATATATATATATATATATATATATATATATATATATATATATATACAAGTAGTATGCTACGCCCATTCGACAGAAAAATGCCCCAACGGGATTTTGATTTGCAATTGCAAATTGCCCCTGGGAGGCCCTGTGAACCTCTCAAATTCGGTGTCAGGAAGTTATCTGAGTTTGCAAAATTGCGACGTTCACCTCACTCTCTTTCCTGACCCTTTTTTATGATTTTTAATCCGGTTGAATTTTAACTCAAATCAGGGGGAAGGGGGCAGTGGGGGGACCGTAAACTGACAAAAAAAAAGGTCAGGAAGGTCCTTGAGGTCCCTGAGATTGAAACATCACACGCAATTGCCAAAAAAAAAAGATCATCTGAACCTTTTTTCTGTCGAAAGCGCCTAGTATACTACTTATATATATATATATATATATATATATATATATATATATATATATATATATATATATATATATATATATATATATATATATATATATATATATATATATATATATATATATATATATATATATATATATATATATATATATATATATATATATATATTATATATTATTTTTTTTTTTTTTTTTTTTTAATTTTTAAAAAATGATAAAAAATAAAGTAAAAAATTTATTAAAACTTTTGTTCATGATTTTATTACAAAAAAAATTTTAATTTAAAATTCGGTTAAATATCTTACGTTTTCGTTATTCCCAAGTACGATACAGTACAGTACAGTATAGTAAAAGTATTGCCAAGTACAGTATAGTATTGTATATTAAAGTATTGTTAAGTACAGTATAGTAAAGTATTGTCAAGTACAGTATAGTACTGTATATTAAAGTATTGTAAAGTATTGTTAAGTACAGTATAGTAAAGTATTGTACAGTATAGTATAGTATAATAAAGTATTGTAAAGTACAGTATAGTATAGTAAAGTATTGTAAAATTCAGTACAGTAAAGTATAGTTCAGTATACTAAAGTATTGTAAAATATAGTATAGTGGAGAACAGTATAGTTCAGTATAGTAAAGTAAATTATTGTAAAGTACAGTACAGTACAGTGTAGTATAGTAAAGTATTGTAAATTATATAGTATAGTACAGTACGATACAGTATAGTATAGTTCAGTATAGTTTAGAAAAGTATTGCAAAGAATAGTGTATTATAGTTCAATATAGTATAGTAAAGTATAGTACAGTATAGTATCGTAAAGTATAGTATAGTATAGTGTAGTAAAGTATATTGTAGTACAGTATAGTATAGTTCAATATAGCATAGTAAAGTATTATAAAGTATAGTACAGTAAAGTACAGTATATCAAAGTATAGTATAGTTCAGTATAGTGTAGTAAAGTATTCTAAAGTATATTATAGTATACAGTATAGTATAATTCAATATACTATAGGAAATGACGTAAAGTATTGTATAGTATAGAACAGTAGAGTACAGTATAGTAAAGTATAGTGTCATATAGTTCAGTAAAGTATATCATAGTACAGTATAATATAGTATAGGATAGTATAGTATAGTAAAGTATTGTAAAATATAGTATAGGACAGTAAAGTATAGTATAGTTCTATATAGTATAGTAATGTAAGTATTGTATAGTATGGAACAATAGAGTACAGTAAAGTAAGGTGTCATATAGTTCAGTATAGTGTAGTACAGTATTGTAAAGTATGTCATAGTACACAGTATTGTATAGTTCAATATAGTATAGTAAAGTATAGTATAGGACAGTATAGTATTTTCAATACACAAAATATAGAAATTAACGCATCGATAATGATTATCTTGCATATGATTCTATTTATTCATATACTGCACTGTTTTTAGTGAAGTGGACGACGCGCTTGCGTGCCTACGATAATCTGAGATTCTTGAATACATCTCTGCCGGCTGAATTACGTATTTAATTAAGTGCTATTGTTAAGAAGTTCGTATTTAATTTATAATAACTTATTAATTTATTAATCAAAAAAGTTCCTCGCTCATATGAAAAATTTTATTTTTTCATTTATTTTTTAATTATAAAAGTGACAATAAATGAAATTTTATCACTTTTGAATGGGACGGTACAACGGGAAAGCTCCAAATGAAAATGTGTTATAAAAATATATATTAATTTCGGCCATACTGAATTGGGAATGTATAAGATCCATTTTTTTGGTAAATTCTTGATGCTGTAACTCTCTCTCTCTCTCTCTCTCTCTCTCTCTCTCTCTTCTTCTTCTTCTTCTTCTTCTTCTTCCCCCTCCCTCCCTCTATCTCTGCTGATTAAAAAATTAAACCATTAATATATTATATATATATATATATAATATATATATATATATATATATATATATATATATATATATATATATATATATATATATATATATATATATATATATATATATATATATATATATATATATATATATATATATATATAAGCGTACAACACAAAAATATCAATAATATGAGTAATAATAATAATACACCATCTTTTTTTTATATTTATAATGGCAATGTTGTTGTTATTATTAATAAAGGGCAATATTACAAGTGTGAAGATGTCCGCAAGAGGCCGCCTTGTGTTGCCGTTCAAAACAATTTACGACCCTATAAGGCGGCAACACTCGCTCGACGCGCCAAACGCTGCCATAACAAAAATTATTTATTCTTTCTATTAAACTTTATCTTGATTTGCCATTTTTTTTTATTCGTTTTTTCTTTATATATATATATATATATATATATATATATATATATATATATATATATATATATATATATATATATATATATATATATATATATATATATATATATATATATATGATCTTATTAAGTATATCTACCCTAACCGATTTTAACGTAATTTATTTTATTTGTACAACAAGACAACCAAAAAATGAAAAAAAATATTTAAAGTCGAATAACGAAAAGGAAATGAGTTATCGAGTTTAAAAAATCGAAAAAAGTAGCGAAAAATCTTGAAAAGTAGCCAATGTGGCGAGAGAATATTTTATAAATCTCATATATGGTTCATGTCTTTTCCCTTCATTTTTTTTTTTAACAAACTAGTTCGACTTAACTTAACCTTGACTTGAAGGATAAATGTACGTCTAACGCCCAACAAATATATATATATATATATATTAAAATAAGTTTACTGCAACGAAAAATTTGCAAAATAGAAATAAAAGTTGGCTATAAAGAAAAGTGCAACGTGTTGCAAAATAAATAAATAAATAAATAAATAAATAAATAAATTAATTAATAAAAAAAAGAGGGCAAGCGAAAAATTGACTATAAAAAATATCTACTAGTGTAGATATAATTAATAAGACTCTCTCTCTCTCTCTCTCTCTCTCTCTCTCTCTCTTATATATATATATATATATATATATATATATATATATATATATATATATATATATATATATATATATATATATATATATATATATATATATTTTATATATACATTTCTTTTGTGGGTTAATGCATAAAACATCAATCTGCATATAAATTTTATTTTCAACCCTCAACTTGAAACCTAACAAAATTTTAAACAATTATTAGCATAATATATAAATGAGTTATATGACAAAATTGAAAATATTTTAAATAATATTGAGAATGAAAAAAAAGTCAAAATAGTTAACATTAAATATATGTAAAATAAATTGCAAAAATAAAAATTTTTAACACCAGTAATATTAAATTCATTAATGAAAAATGAAATTTTCACCCTAGCCAGAAATAAAATGGATGTAAATTATTTTAAATATTCATACATAATAATAATAACCAAGATTGAAATATTATAATTTAAAACAGCCATGATATAGATAAAAATTAAAAGAGCTACCCAATTCATCATTAACAATATCAATTAAATAAATATAAATGCAGTACTGTGCTAAATATGGAATGGAGTTGAACTTATAACAAACCAAATGTTTCCTTTAACTAAATTAAATTGAATGGGAACTTAATATTAATGATAAATTAAAGCATAGTAAAAAATTAAAACCCTTGCAAAGTATATGAAAAAAAGACAAATAATCAATTGTGACATCAAAGTAAAATTTCCCTAATAATTTTAAAATTTACACTATCGTTATTTTGAATAAATATAAAAACAGCATCATGATTAAAATAAAATGGAGAAAAGTAAATAATAAATATACTCAAAATAATGAGAGAAAAATAAATTGAACGCTAAAATATTAGTTATAGAACCATTAATTATAAAGTTGAAATGATAAAATTAATACCCGGAACCGTAATATAAATGAAATATGAAATATTAATTAAAAATGATAGAATTATAAGTAAGATGTTTTCTACAAGAATAATACTCTTTAAAATATTAATACAGCAAAATGCTAATGCAATGAAGAATATAGAATTGTAATAATTTCTTTTCCAGAATTTTACTAAAATGATAATAATAATAATTATAATAATAATGATATCATATTAAAGTAATAAAGAAAATAAAATTATAATATCTTTCCCAGAATTAAATAGTAATATCACTACGGTACGAAAAAATTAAAAAATCAAAAATTAAACTAAAAAATAATGATAATAAAATAAAATAATAATTTAATATAATATCGATAACCTTATCAATAGAGATTACGGTGAGAGAGAGAGAGAGAGAGAGAGAGAGAGAGAGAGAGAGAGAGAGAGAGAGAGAGAGAGAGAGAGAGAGAGAGAGAGAGAGAGAGAGAGACCGAGAGAGACCAAATAAACTTAGGATAGTAAACGGCGTGAGAGAGAGAGAGAGAGAGAGAGAGAGAGAGAGAGAGAGAGAGAGAGAGAGAGAGAGAGAGAGAGAGAGAGAGAGAGAGAGAGAGAGAGAGAGAGAGAGAGAGAAAGAGAGAGAGAGAGAGAGAGAGAGAGAGAGAGAGAGAGAGAGAGAGAGAGAGAAAGAGAGAGAGAGAGAGAGAAGAGAGAGAGAAGAGAGAAGAGAGAGAGAGAGAGAGAGAGAGAGAGAGAGAGAGAGAGAGAGAGAGAGAGAGAGAGAGAGAGAACTAACATCCTAATAAGAATTGTAATAATTATAATGATGGAAAAAGTTTTCCTTTGCTTTCACAACCTAGATTATAATAAATAATGATAATTAAAATGATGGAACTTTTGCCTTTGTTTTCAGAACAGAGATTAAAATAAATAATAATATCAGACTCCTAGAGATATAAATAAAATTATTAAAATGATTTCAAAATTGAACTAAAGCAAATCCTATATTTGAGCGAAAATGTTGAAACCAACTAGATACGGTAATATTTAAAATAGTTTTTATCTCCCGAAAAAGATGATAAAATACCAACGAATAAATTTCTAAATTAGAGATTAAATTCTGTTTAAAGAGTTTTTTTCTAAAGTAACACTAATAATAATTATAATAAAATTTGTTTTAAACTCTACCAGAAATTTGCTTATAGCTACAGCAGGGAAAAATTTTAGTGCTAGGACCTAAAACACGTGTACATTCTTACTCTATAGTAAATTGATAAAAAGATATATGATATACCAACTTTAATAAATATATAAAACACCATTAAATAATAATAAAATAATTAAAATAATAATAATGATAATAATGATTGAGACAATAACCCTAATAATATGAAATTAAAATTTTAAAACGTTTAATTATAAAATAGACCACAATTCTCTTACCTCTACCTCAGCAGCTTTCAAAACGCAAGTGAGCTGAGAATGCGATAGCGTGTTTATTTGGAAACGGTGATAAAAGCATTTTTAAAAATGTAGAAGGTATTGAGATGGTGACGTCATGTTTAGAGAGATTTAAGAGTTTTATAGAAACCACGTTCTAAAAATATTAGAAGAAATAAATTATGGGATATAATTTTGATATAAAATAAAGAAATTTATTTTAATGTATATTAAATGAAAATGAACATTTAATAGAAAATCGGGGGTTGCCAGAAGAAAATATTTGCTTGATGTCTTGGATTGGCATAGGTGTTTTCAGAAATAGGATGGAGTGCAAGTGACAGATAGAATAGTAATTGGTGGTTTGGGTTATGGTGGCTTTTGAAAGTTTCGATGGTGTATTGTAGGGCAGGTCATGTTTTGGGTTAATACTTAGTTGCAAGTTTTGATTTCAAAATGAGTATGAAAATACCTAAAGTAAAAACAGTGATGGTTGTTGTTGCAAATATAAAGAGAATAGAGTGAGTTAATGTCGTTTGGTGAGAGGAAAATTGCTTAATGGCATTTGTGATTGCTAATTAAGCAATGTGGTAACATAAATAAGTGTTGCTGTTCTTTGTTTGATACTTATTTATGTTTGTTTTTCATATTGTTATATGAAATGTTCCCCCGCTGGGATGAAATTTCTTTTGTGGTGATAAAGCTTAAGTTTATTACCTAATGTGATTGAGTGATTTATGATTTTGAGGAGAATGTATTGGAAAGAAAGATGTTATCTGTTGGCCTTTTGTTGTGTGTTGAAATTGGTTATGTCATCTGACTGCGGAATGTCATGGAAAGGATTGAGGAATGTGTTGGTAAGAGATTGGTGGTTTGTGACTTTGATTAAGGTATCCTTAGTTAGGTGATGGGGTGGAGGTAGATCATGAGCAACTGAAGGAGTATGGTGGTGACATTGTGAGGAGAAGTAGAGTGGGATGTGATAGTTTTAGGTGGTGACAAAAGGTGGTGGTGATGGAAATATACTTAAGGTAGATGAGAGGCTAGTTAAGTGAAAATAATGTGTTGGTTGTGATTGTATGATTGAGTTGATGCAGTGGTTTATGAGGAAGCAGTGTTGGTTGAGTAGATGATGTGTGGAAAATGTAGATTAGAGGAAGAGTGTGGAAGTAGAAGAGGTCTTTTTGGAGGGTTGTGTCATGAAGTGGTGTGAGGTTGGGTTTGTGGTTGTGGTTGATTTGGAGCAGATGGTGGGAGTATAGTGGGAGGGGAATTGAGAGAGGTTTTGACATTGTGTGTGTGCAATTAATTCTTTGAAAGTATCTAAGCATTTGGGGTACGAGTTTGCTAAAAGGAGGGCGTTGTTTGACATGCAATGGGCTTGTTCATTTTGAGAGAGAAAAATTTAACACTTTAGAGATGCATGAAGTTTCTAAGTTTTTATTTAGTATGTTAATGTGTATGTCTTTTAGGAGCGCTTAAGTTTATGATATCTATTAAAATATGGCCTTTAGTGCATGTGCTCAAAATGTTTCCAGCGTAAAGATAGTTATTTAAAGTTGTTAGTTGCCAACACTAAATTATCGGAGGGAGTTGTATGTGCAGTAGATAATGCATTGAGAGAAAGAGTTGTTTTAGAATAAGGATGAAATATCAATGGTAGAAGTGGTATATAGATTATATTGTACGTCAGAGTCTATAAGAAGATTATGGGAGATTGAAATATCGTCTGAGTATAGAGGTGGAGTAAGTGTATTTGTGTGAGAGAGTGAATGTGGGTGAGCAGAAGGAGTGACAACCGAAGGTGTGTTTAGTGTGGGAAGATGTTTCTGAAGGTGATGTTTCATTGTTTTGAGGGGTGGAGTTTGAGTACTTATGTGTGCTGGTAGCTGTGGGGGTGTGAGAGGTGATAATTGTTTTTGAGATGAATGTGAAGGAGGTGATTGAGATAGTAAAGGATGAAATGTTGGGTTGTTATCAATGTCAATTACAAGCAAAAAATTTTTTAAGATCTAGAGAGATGGGTGCTTTACTGAAAAGATTTGTGCCGAGGAGGAAGTCTGAGTGAAAAGAGCAGAGTGAATCATGTACGACCATAAAAGTTACCAGGAAATACAGATGTTGCAA
>SEYY01013027.1:0-15000 GCA_009176605.1 Armadillidium nasatum
CGTGTGTTTATTTGTTTGTGTGTGTTCGAGAGGGAATAAACACTGTCATGGAAATCAATGTTGAAATCTGAAAACTGTAACTACCACTCCTACCACCTCTATTACTATTAATACTGATACTGCAATAATGATAAGAATAATAATTAAAAGTAAACTCTGAATAGGAAAAACGCTTAAGACAAAGGTTTGAGAGAGCGAGAAAATGAGTATGTATGTGTGTTTGTGTTTGTAAGTATATTTATATTTCTAAAGGAGAAAGATAGGTAGGAACTTATTACTATGACTACCATGATAATAATAATAATAATAATAATAATAATAATAATAATAATAATAATAATAATAATTCCCCCGACGAGCGGGTCTATTTTAGCCGGCGTGGAGTACTCGGTGGGAGCAGAGTGGTCAGCCCCTTTTTTGACAAAGATGGGGATCTATCCCCAAACATAGTTTGGAATCCTATCTCTTAGGGTAAAAACATAGAATTTTATTATATATTTTAAATGGTGGATAGGGGTTCCTACCTTTCGTATATAACCCTTAAAGTGGACTACGCATCCTGGAAAGCAGGAAGTGTCCCTGGCTGAATGTCTCATAATAGACTTAGCCATCGTGAAGGGAGTGATAGGGGAAGGCTGTGGGGGTTGATTTATATTTTTCTGTTATCCTCTCTTTTCGATTTTTATATTTTTTATTTAATTTATTTTTATATATTTTTAAGAACTTATTGAAAGAAATTGTTAAATTATGAATTACATTTATATATTTAATAATATATATATATATATAATATATTATATAATATATATAATATAATAATATATATATATATTATATATATATATATATCGAGAGAGGAATTTCTAGATAGTATATACCTAGGATTCCAAAATGGCATCGAATGGCGCCTCAAGCACGTGAGTCAATCACTCTACTGTTTATTTTTTGTTATAATAATATATATATATATATATATATATATATATATATATATATATATATATATATATATATATAGGATAAATAAGTGGAACGAGGAAAAAGTGTTTTAAGAAGACAAGGAAGAGAAATTTTGTTTGAATTGATAGAAATTTTCGCCTTTTTAATGGCCTTTCCAAAGCGAAAAGAATAGAAAAAGATTACTGTGAAAACAAACATTGAAGAGCAACTGGAGAGTTAAGAAAGGAAGAAGAGAAAATGAGGCTTGTAATAATGTATGGAAAAACGTAATAAAAAATGATAATATAATCTACTTTGAGAGATTGAAAAGGATGAAGAGAAATAATAATAATAATAATAATAATAATAATAATAATAATAATAATAATAATAATAATAATAATAATAATAATAAAATAATAATAATAATAATAATAATAATAAATAATAAAATAAATGATAATAATAACAATAATATAATAATAATAATAATATAATAATAATAATAATAATAATAATAATAATAATATATAATAAAATAATAATAATAGTAATGATATGAAAAATAATATAATAATAATAATAATAATAATAATAATAATAAAAATAATAATAATAATATATAATAATACAATAATATAAAATAATAATAAAAATAAAAAAAAAATAATAATAACATAATAATATAATAATAATAATAGTATTAATTATGAAATTGGTTATGAAATTGGTCATTATGACTGTTTGTACGAGAAATTATTATAATTATTATTATTAATTGTTATTATTAATTATTATCATTATTATTATTATTATTATTATTATTATTATTATTATTTATTATTATTATCATTATTATTATTATTATTATTATATTATTATTATTATTATTATTATTATTATTATTATTATTTCATTATTATTTTCCTGAAAATTCTATTCCTAGGATAGCTTACATTCATTAATGCAAGCGAGTTGGTGAACAATTTTATTTCCCTAACGGAGAATCCAAACTCTGTTTAGGCGAGAAGTTTTGTTTAATCCAAAAGTTTCACAACTGTTTCAAAAACAAAATCGAAACAAACTCTCTGTTTGGAAATTAAAAAAAGAGAAAAATTTTTATCGAAAGTTTCGCGTAGTTTGAGATTTGCCTTTATGTTCGACCTAGTCATTTGCATTTTGCAATTTGATAATCTGGTTTCGTTTTCTTTTGCAATTTATTGGATTTTTTTTTTTTTTTAATGAAGGGAAAGAGGAGTATGTAAACTTTGTATTTCGCCGATTTTTGTCTTTTATTTTGCAAGTGGTAAATTTCCATTTAATTTTTCGATATACTCTTAAATTCTTCAAATATATATAGACCTATTTATAAACTCTATTACATTTTAAATATACTTTCAAAGTATTTAATTTAAATAAATTCTAAATTTGTAAGACTATGCATTTAAATTGGTAAACATAAGTAGCATATATATATATATATTATATATAGTAATATATATATATATATATATAATATATATATATATATATATATATATATATATATATATATATAAGCAATAAATAAGCAAGGCCAATTCGATTTTATCATTATTGCTACGAAATGTTTGTAGCGAAATAAAAATTCATTTTTATGCTCCTTTCTTGACCTCATTCTACAGCTTTTGTTTCTAAATTCTGCGTAGAAATACGCTCTGCTTAACGAAGCGAAAACTTGTATAAATTATAGTACAACATAAATGCCTTATTACTACAACTTTTAACGAAAAAATAAAGAAACATTTACGAAAGCTTTTAAAGTGCAGACGCCAGCAAAAAAAAAAAAAAAAAAAAAAAAAAAAAACGTTATCTAGTTTCAAGGAAAAAGAAACGAAATTTTTATTTTTTGAAACTCTTAAAACTACTATTATTTGATTTTATTAAAAAACCTTCATTGAAAATATATATATATATATTATATTATATAAATAATATATATTATATATATATATATATATAATATATATTATATATATATAGTATATATATATATATATTATCGTAAACCATTCGTCTTAAAAAGTTTTTAAAAATTTAAATTTCTGTTACTTAACAAATAAAATCATAAAATAAGTCTTTTCTTTACAGCCATTTTTTTTTTTATTTAAAAAGAAAATTTTTGAAATGAGTTATATATCAAGCAAAAAAATTGTAAAATACACTAAACACATTTCCTCTCTACAACTAATGTTAAGACACCGAAAGTTTGCCAATATGATTTTATTATAAATCTCATAAAAGGAAACGAGATTGACTAAGTAGCGTAGCACGTGTGGATAATAATATTATACGTAGCATACAAACTGAGATTGAAAGGCAGGAGAAATTATGCCTACCTCTTGTACAATAAATTAAAATTTTTGCTTTAAGCCTAATAATCAGTTTCACCTTTGGCATATTATGCTCAAGAAGGAACATTTTGCTCCAAAACATTGAAAAACCTTTGTACAATGAAAGTTGATTTATAAAATAACAATAATAATATAATAAAATATAATAATAAAAATAAAAAAAATAATAATAATATAATAATAATAATAATAATAATAATAATAATAATAAATATGAAAAATAACTTGAAATATGTTTACTTTTCTTAAAAATTCTTTCAAAATTTTCTTGCACTATAAACGAAGGTTGCATTTCATTTGCAACGGCATGGTGCACACATAATTCTCTCGTCAGATATATTAAAGGATATTTTCAAAATTTTTGCAACCACAGTATTTTCTCGTTTGGAATAACTAATCAAAAATTGTATGAGTTTTTTTTTTTTCATTAAAAAAGCTCTGTGTAGTGTTATTAGAATAAGATCATTTTATTAATATTTAATCCTTTTAAAAAAAGAAAAAATAATATAACAATTGCATCTAGCTAGTTACATATAGTGGTGGTTGCAAAACCTGAACCACATCACGAGCCTCTTCCTGATATATATATATATATATATATATATATATATATATATATATATATATATATATATATATATATATATATATATATATATATTTATATATATATATAGAGAGAGGAAAAAATAACGCCTGTTATTGCGTTCCCAAGGAAAGGAAACTAGTATAAGAACGTTCAGACCTGCGTTCGAAAGATTAAAGTTTGTAGAATAGATTTGACTTAGTATAGTTATTTGGTTTTTGTTGTGCAGTGACAAAAAAAATGGAAGCTAATAGTGATACACTGTTGAAGCAAAGGGCAGTGATTGAATTTTTGCATGCTGAAGGTGTACAGAATGCGACTGAAATTCATAGTCGTTTGTCGAGGTGTATGGAACAGACACTATTGATGTTAGTAACGTTCGTCGATCGGTCAGTAAAATAACTTTTCAATAAAGGTGAAATGTTTATTAGATGTGCTCCGAGAGTGGCCACCTCATTACAGTGAACAACAACATGTTGGAGTTGATGACATTATTCGAGGAAATAGACGAATTAAACAGTCCGCAATTGATTCCATGCTTGCAATTTCGAAAGAGCGTGTTGAAGCAATAATTTCAGGTTTAAAGTATCGAAACATTTGTGCGCGTCAGATGCCAAGGCAGCCGACAGAAGATACGAGGAAACAACGGGTCGATATTGCTAATGAAATTCAAAACAGTTATCGTCGAGAGGGCGATCAATTTCTTCGAAACTTGTAACGGGAGAAGAAACGTGGGTCCGCCACTACAATCCAGAAGAAAAATAAGCCTCTATGGAATTCAGACATAGAAACTCACCTGGTGCACGAAGTTTAAGACTCAATGTTTGGTCAAAAGGATTTCAAAATTTGATTTTTAATTTTTATCAAATTTCATGACCTATTTTGAGACCTTCAAGAAAAAACGTGACAATTTTAGAATTAATCATCTTTTAGAACCGAAACCGTAGAGCATTGGTCTAATGACCAAAACATTCTCCATCGGAAGTTCCTATATATTGAAGTAAAAATATTATTGTCAAATGGATTTAAAAATTTCTTTTTAATTTTTTTCCATTTTTCTTTATCTATTTTGAGACCTTCCAGTAAAAACGTACCAACTTTGGAGATAATCAACATTTAGAACAAGAAAACAAAAGTAAATTTTTAATTTCACCAAAACCTTATCCGATGGAAATTTCTATTTATTGAGGTTACAATGTTATAGTCAAAGGATTTGAAAATTTAGTTTTCAATTTTTTTTCATATTTCATGACCATTTTATTGACATTCAAGGAAAAACGTACCAACTTTGGCGGTAACCATCTTTTAGAAGAAGAAAAAAAGAACAGATTGGTCAAATTATCAAACCCATACCCGACCGAAGTACCAATTTATTGAAGTTACAGTGTATTGGTCAAAAATATTTCAAAATTTGGTTTTCGATTTTTTCCCTATTTCATGACCAATTTTGGAACCTTCTAGGAAAAATGTAGTAACTTTCTAAGCATTAATTATTTAGAACAAGAAAACAAAAACAAATTGGTGAAATGATCAGAACTCTATTTTGCGGTGGTTCATATTTATAGCAGTTGCAAAGTTAATGTCATAATGATATCAAAATTTGGTTTTCACTTTTTTCCATTTTTCAAAACCTGCTTTGGAACCTTCAATAAAAACGTACCAACTTTGCAGGTGACCAACTTTTAGAACACGAAACCGAGAAAAGGTAGGTGAAATGATCAAAGACTATCAAACGGAAGTTAATATTTATAGCAGTTGAATTTTATGATAAAAAAAAAATTTCAAAATTTGATTTTCACTTTATTCCATATTTCATAACCTATTTCTTGCCTTTAAGGAGAAACGGACCTACTTTAAAGGTAACCGTCTTTTAGAACAAGAAAAGAAGGGAAAATTGGTCAAATGGTGAAAGCCCTATCAGACTGGATTTCATATACTTGTGCACATATGCGAAAACATTCGCTTTTGTCCGAAAATTGAGGATAGAAACAGTGAGGAAACAAAGTAGGGTTTGCTGTCAGAGCACTCAAGCACCTGAGTTTCAGTTAATAGCAAAAAATGAGGTCTAAAAGAAGAGAAGTGGTGCTCGACAAAGTGGAATTTAGGCAAGAGACAGCGAATGTTTGCAGAAATTAATTTAAAAAAATACCGAGCTCTTGGGCAAACTGGCATTAATGTCTTGGTGACTCAAACTCCATCACCGGAGGTCACCAACTAACAAGTGGTGAAAGGGGAAGGGGTGGAGTAGGAGCATTATTTGGATGCCGCTTCTCCAAGCATCTCCATATCAGCTTTTTGCTCTCCATTTTGTTTTTATTTATAGGTAATTTACGAGGAAACACTTGTAAATTTGAGGGCACATGTGAAGGGAGGGGAAGTTTGGATAGGAGGGGTAGTTGGAGCATTGACACTCACATGTGAGACGAGGGTACAATAGAGACCCTCTAAGAAGGTGAAACGCGAAAAGGAACGAACCAAAGACAACGGAGTGCTCGAAACATATGCTTTTATCAACGTTTATACTAATATATGCTTGAAACATATTGGTGATAAATAAAGTTCTTAAATTAAAACGGAAGTTTAGTTATATGTTTACAATTCTTCACACGCACACGCACACGCAAAAAACCTTTACACACACAATATATATATATATATATATATATATATATATATATATATATAATATTATATATATATATATATATATATCTCCTGTGAGCAAAGGCCAAAGGACTTATTTCCATTAAACTTAGGATTTATTTAGAGTCGTGGCCAAATTAAAGACCAATTAAATTTCAAGTCAAATTAAGTTAGAAAAAATAGAGGCAGGGAGTGTGTTCCAGACTTTACCAGTAGAGTACTTGTAAGATTGAGCCTAACAGCCAAGTCTGAGATCAGAGTATTACAGAGAGAAAGAATGAAATTGTGTAGAAATGCGTGAGCGAGCCCTTCTCAATGGAGGATGTATGCGATTGAAGAGTTCTGAAGAGCAGTGTCCTTCATTGTAATAGCGATAGTATAAGGAGTATACTACTTTATAGTACTAATCGTTCGTTTAAAGTTATATAAGGAGAGTAACGCAACAATCTAATTGACAGAGACTGGAGAGATCAAAATTCCTGAGCCAATATCATTGGAGCTGTGCGAACGGTAATAATTTGTATATCAAGCTACTTCATGTACTGAACATTGTTCAACAAAACAACAATTTCATTTTTGGTTTTTACGATCTTTTGTAGTATCGTAGTATAGTTTCGTAGATGGCTACTAAATATTTTACATTTAAATACGAAAAATGAAGTACAGTTCAGAAATATATTTACACAATATCCAAACATGTTATATTTAACAAACAAGTTAAGGAAAGGGGAATGCAGAAAAAAAATAGCATTTTAAATTCAAAGCAATTTCCATTTGCCCCTCAGCAACATAAGTTACTCCAGTGTTCAATTACTCAATTTTTTTTTGATGAAATAAAATATTTTCTGTCTAATTCCGTTTTTCGGCTAGTGCCGAAGACGAGTAATGGTATTATATTTAAAGGAAGAGCTTTACAGAGACAGAACTCTTATGTTAGAATGTTAAGTCTCATTCTCTTATGTTAGAATGATTAAGTTTTCTTAATTTAAACGCATCGAGTTTATTCTAAGCAGTAAAGAGAGTAGAGAGCAATTATTCCTATCAATTTATTTCTCACAGAAGTTTTTCAATCACAGTGGCTATTGGAGGGGAAACTGTCATGTTTCCTTAATTGAGTTCAATTTTATGCAATTTGAACGATGCAAGCAAGTTGTGCTTTCATTTCTCATGAAGTTTAACTTCATGTATGTATAAAAGGAAAAAAAAGAGATACATACAACAAATTTTATATTGCATGTAGAAAACACATTTATGCTTCGTGGAAGAAAAAAATGTGTTTATTCTTGCAAGAGACTCGGAGTAAACTGACAGTCCAAGACTGACACAAGGTAAGATGTTCATAAAAAAATTTAATAATGGGTTTATAAAATAAAGTAATATATTTTTAAATATATATTTTTAAATAAATTGGGTTTAAAATACTTTATGAAGTACTTTAAAAAACGTATTTAAATACTTTCTAATATATATATATATATATATATATATATATATATATATATATATTATATATATATATATATATATATATATATATATATATATATATATATATATATATATATTATATATATATATATATATAATAAAAAGGTCTCGGAGATCATTTATTTTTTTAATTAACTTTAAAAATATCGAAGGAAAATGTGTTCTCTATTATATAATGGCTTCCTTAGAAGGATATATCAATATTTTTCTTCATCTTTACAACATGAACAGACGAGAAGAGTTTATCAAGTTAGAAAATTTAATAAATAATAATAATAATAATTATAATAATAATAATAATACAACTAATTAAATTGCTAAAAACCAAAAAAATAAATTTAAGTAATTTTTTTTTAAGCAATGAAGAAAAATTATATCTTAGAATTTAATAATAATAATAATAATAATAATAATAATAATAAAATTATAAAATCTTAATCTTTAATCTTTATTTATTTTCCCAGTTACAAATTTACATTTACAAACATCGTGTATTTTACATGTTTTGATACTAAACTGAAATGGGCTTCTGTGGAGACGAATTCGTCCTAGAAATATATAAACCAATATATAATACTAATCATTCTTTTAAGTTTTATACAGTAATAATATTCATTTAGAGTTATTATATACAGTACTAATCCCTAATTTGGAGTTATTATATATGGTACAAATCATTCATTTTGAATTATTATATACAGTACTGCTCATTCATTTAGAATTATTATATACAGTACTAATCATTCATTTAGAATTATTATATACAGTACTAATCATTCATTTAGAATTATTATATACAGTACTAATCATTCATATAGAGTTATAATATACAGTACTAATCATTCATTTAGTTATTTTATACAGTACTAATCATTCATTTAGGGCTAATATGTACAGTACTAATCATGAATTTAGAGATTATATACAGTAATAATCATTGATTTAAAGTTATTATATGCAATATTGATCATTCATTCAGAGTAATTATATACAGTACTAATCATTCATTTGGGGTTACTATGTACAGTACCAATCAATCATTTAGAGTTATTATATACAGAACTAATCATTCATTTGGAGTCATAATATACAATAATAATCATTCATTTAAAATTATTATATACATTACTAATCATTTATTTAAGGTTTTTATGTACAGTACTAATCATTCATTTAGAGTTATTATATACAGTAATAATCATTTATTTACGGTTATTATGTACGTTACTAATCATTCATTTAAAGTTATTATATACAGAATTGATCATTCATTCAGAATTATAATATACAGAACTAATCATTCATTTAGTTACTATATACAGAACTAATCATTTATTTAAAGTTATTATATAGAGAACTAATCACTCATTTATAATTAAATTAAAAATGATTCTTAATTGTAATTTTAAAAATTTTACTTTCTTATTTATATATAAAATTATTAACCTTCATATAACGAGACGCAAATAATAATTTTCCTTTTACTTAATAAAAGTTTTATTTCATATATTTTTTTTTAAAAACAAGTATAATTTAACACAGTAAACCAATATGTAAAAATATTTTCTTTTATTTTATTTCATGTACAGTTAAGAACATATTTTATTCACCTTTTAGCAGTAAAATGAATTCTTTACAAATTGGCCATGTAACTAAATGAGCTGTTAACAGAATTGCCTGGAGCTGACGTAAATGGTCGTAAAAGCTTTGAAATATCGAGACCATATTACTTTATATATATTTATATATATATATATATATATATATAATATATATATATATATATATATATATATATATATATATATATATTTATATAATATATAAAAATATTATTATTATTATTATTATTATTATTATTATTATTATTATTATTATTATTATTATTATTTTTTATTATTTTTTTTTTTATTATTATTATATATTATTATTATTATTTTTTTATTATTATATTATTATTATTATTATTATTATTATTATTATTATTATTATTATTATTATTATTATTATTATTATTATTATTATTATTATTATTATTATTATTAAAGAAATTTAAGATCACGACAATTTTTACAAATTTTGAATCTAAAATTAATTATCACACATCGTGGTTGGGAAATAACTTCTGATTCATTGAGCAAATTATTTGCAATCATACATCCATAATATTATCTAACCCTAACGATAATTAAATAAATAATTTGAGCTATTGAAAAATATTGTACCTTTGAAGCAGATTCTTGGTAAGGTCTCCTCCAAGAATAGGATAAGTAGCACGAGTAAGATGATTTTAATTAAAAAAATTTATAAAATATCAGATGCAATGAGCATGAGCCTATGCATTAATTGGCCTTTAATCTTTCTCGAATTTGTAAAGCAATGTCAAACGAACTCATTTCTTTAATTTACGTGTCTTATCGGTGAAACTGTGTCTTTGAGCGTTCTCAGTTCAAAGGTTTCCTACGTCCTAAATATTCATAGTGTTTCCTCTTATTGACAGAAACATTATTTTTCTAGCTGATCAAATTTCTAAAACATTTGAAGTTCTTAGGCATTTTCAAAAATTTTTCTTACTGTCTCAGTTAAATGATTTGCATATAGGGAGTCTGGTTCATCCATTTGTAGAGTACGCATTGCATAATTCGGGTGGTTCCACAACAAAATCTTTTATTAAAAATTCGTCCTAGAGGGTCTCTTGTCTTACACAGTCTCCCACTGTCACTGATTTTCTCCATCTTCTCTCCAGCAGCAGACCTGTTACAGAACCTATTCTATATTCACTTTATTAAAATGTAAAAATTAAATATTAGAAAGAACACTGGAACAACTTCTGAAACATTCGCGTGCGCACACAAAACACACACACACACACACACACATACATATATATATATATATATATATATATATATATATATATATATATATATATATATATATATATATATATATATATATATATATATATATATAAACATCATTGTTTAAAGTTTGCTACAGGGGAATCGAACCCGGTCCCTATAGCACAAAAAGCATAGAGTTTTACCACTACGATACTGGCGGTTCGAAAGAGTAATCCAAAGAGGAGGCTTATGAATTCACAAGAGCAACCTCCAAGGATTTCTCCCGACCGCGCTTGAGCGTAAGGCAAATGACCCTGGCTCGGCCCCCCGCCAGTAGCGTAGTGGTAAAAACTCTATGCTTTTGTGCTATAGGGCCCGGGTTCGATTCCCCTATAGCAAACTTTAAACAATGATGTTTAATGTATTTGATCTGTGAGAGAGTTAGCAGACCTTAATTGTTGATATATATATATATATATATATATATATATATATATATATATATATATATATATATATAATTATATATATATATATATATATATATATATAGATATATAAGTATATAGATAGATAATATATATAGAGAAAGTGTGTGTGTGAAGCGTACAGAAGAAAACTCTACATTAAAAAAAACTATGTATCGTAAATAGCGCAAAATAAAATAAATTACTTTTTGCCCTGCTTCATTTTTTCCCCTCCCAAAATGAAACAAATAGGAAAGGAGTGTAAAAGCGTTTAGTGTTAAATGCGAGTCTTGTCTTGTTCCTTCCGCACGAAAGACTTCCCGTTCGATGTCTCCGAACTCCCGCAACTGATTTTTTTTTTGGATTCTTGATCGACACCACCATTCCAATTGATCTTTGTGAGTATACTTAATGTCGGCAATTTGATTTTACCTTCTTTTTTCGGTCGTATAAATTTTGTAATGAAGCTTTTAAAATTCGGGAATAGAATAACATTGGAATTGATTTTTATTTGTTTTCAAGTTAAAATCCCGAAATGAAAATGTAAATGAAGAAGATATAAAATTAGGTTCGAATAAAAAAAAAAATACTTAAAATTTAAATAAAAATCTAAACTTTGAAAAAAGGTTTGCAGTACATTTGTTTTATTTAGGGTAAAATTCTTCGAAATCCATAAAATTTAAATGCTTGGATATAATTGTATGAGATAAACTTCGATGAGAAAATAAAAAAGAACAATATTATGTTTCAATAAATTACAATTAAATTTACTTTAAAGAATAAAATATATATATATATATATATATATATATATATATATATATATATATATATATATATATATATATATATATATATATATATATATATAATATATATATATATATATATATATATAATATATATATATAATATAATAATATAATAAATAATATAAAATATAAATATATATATATATATATATATATATATATATTAATATATATATATATATATATATATATATATATATATATATATATATATATATATATATATATATATATTATAGTTTTTTTTTTATTTTATTAGTTTTATTTTATTATTAAGGGAAAAATATATAGTAACATTTCATGATCAGTTTAGCCTCGTAGATTTTAATCTTTAAAATTTAAGGGAACTTGTTCATTGTTAGTATATATATATATTATACTATATATATATATATATATATATATATATATATATATATATATATATATATATATATATATATATATATATATATATAATATTCGATGAGAAAATAAAAAAGGAACAATATTATGTTTTAATAATTTACAATGAAATTTACTTTTAAAGAATCAAATTATAACCTTTTTACTTTAAGAAGTCGTTTGCAAATTTTGACTAATAATTTCATTTGTTAACTTAAATAATTCTGAAGATTTTACTACCTTTAAATTTAGAATAAATATCACTGCCTTTGCAAACATTCCTTTAAACGATTTTACAATAGCGAAAAATCAGTAAATATTTACATTAAAATAACTTTGAAACCGATCAATAACTTTTCGTCCTTTTTTTTTTTTTTTTTTTTTTTTTTTTTTTTTTTTTTTTTTTTTTTTTTTTTTTTTTTTTTTTTTTAATGGAGAGTAACATTAAAAAAAAGTTTTTAATTGTCATTCATGAATTGCTATAATTAAAACCGAAGCACTTATTCATAGAAAGAAGAATATGTATATCTGGGAATATGTAGTATTGTAGGTATGTATATAAAAATATAAAAAAAAGGTGAAAATTAAATATTAGAAAGAACCTCTACATATATATATATATATATATATATATATATATATATATATATATATATATATATATATATATATATATATATATATATATAATATATATTATATATATATATGTCTCCTCTGGTGAGCAGAGGCCGGAGGCCTACCAATACCCACCAGAGGTGGGGAACATTCGGAATTTGGTCGCAAATGGCCGACGTGACCCGATACAAGGCGTTTAAATATGTGCAAGTCAAAGGAAGTTGGGAAAACAGATAAAGGGAGTGTGTTCTAGACTTTACCAATAGAATACATGTAAGATTGAGCATAGCGGTTAAGTCTAAGATCGGAGAGTTGGACAGAGAAAGGATGAGACTGTACAGAAAGTCAATGGGCTGAATATTCATAGTCGTGCTGCAATCATCAAACCTTTCGTAAACGATATGAAATATATATATAATATAATATATATATATATATATATATATATATATATATATATATATATATATATATATATATATATATATATATTATATATATTTATATTTTTTTTTTTTTTTTTATATATATATCCTCTGGTGCCAGAGGCTACTAAATTCCACCAGAGTGGGAAAGTCGGAACATGGTCAAATTAAAGGCCGACATGACCTGATACACGGCGTTTAAAGGTGCTTAAGTCATAGGTAGTTGGGAAAATAGATGAAGGAAGTGTGTTCCAGACTTTACCAGTAGAGTAAATGTAAGATTGAGCATAGAGGTTAAGTCTGGGGTCAGAGAGTTGGACAGAGAAAGGATGAGACTGTGTAGAAAGACGAGTCGCACGAGCCCTTCTTAATGGAGGAGGTATGCGACGAGAGAGTTCAAGAGCAGTGTCCATTGTAATAGCGATAGTATAGAGAGAGTGACGCAACATTTCGACGGGCAGAAAGAGATTGGAGAGAATTAGTGAGAGCAGGAGAATTGATAAGGCGAAAAGCTCTAGACTCCACCTTTTCCAGGAGAGCTGTGTGTGTGGAACCACCCCAGATGTGTGACGCATACTCCATACAGGGGCGAACAACACCCTTATACAGAGCAAGCAACTGGGGTGGTGTGAAGAAATACTGAAGGCGCCTCAGAACACCCAACCTCTTAGAAGCTTGTTTAGAAAGAGAAGTAATGTGATCTTTCCAAGAAAGATCACGAGAAAAAGAACACCGAGAATATTAAGGAACAGATGAAGGTTGAGTTGTGTGTTTTCGAAGAAGATATCATAGTTGTGTGGAAGATTGTGTCGAGTAGAGAGATGGAGGAATTGAGTTTTTGAGGCATTGAAAACGACCATTTTTCTTTGCCCCAATTTGGAAATGAAGATAGATCAGAGGTTAGTTGCTCCAAGGCCACCCTCCTTGCCTCTATTAACTGTTGCTGGGAGGCGTTTTCAAAATGAAAAGAGTAATGAAGGGTGGAGTCATCAGCATAGGAGTGGATAGGAGATGAAGTAATAGAGAGAAGGTCATTAATGAAAAACAGAAAAAGTGTTGGGGATAGGACAGATCCTTGAGGAACACCACTATTAATAGATTTATAGGATGAACGGTGGCCGTCTACAAAGCTGCTATAGAACGATTGGAAAGGAAATCAGAGAGAAGATCACAGAGAGAAGGATAGATTCCGAAAGAGGGAAGTTTGGAAATCAAAGCTTTGTGCCAGACTCTATCGAAAGCTTTCGATATGTCCAGCGCGACAGCAAAAGATTCACCGAAATGCCGAAGAGCGGAGGACCAAGAGTCAGAGAGAAGGGAAAGAAGATCACCAGTAGAGCGTTTCTTTCGAAAGCCATACTGGCGATCTGAGATAAGATTAGAAGAATTGAGATGTTTCCAA
>SEYY01013028.1:0-5000 GCA_009176605.1 Armadillidium nasatum
TTTGAGATATGTATGACTGCTAAAATAAACTCTGACCTTATATATATATATATATATATATATATATATATATTATATATATATATATATATAATATATATATATATATATATAGTGTAAAAGCAAAAATCAACACACACTGGAAGAAACGTCAATAGTAGGATAATAAAATATACAAAACGGAGTAACATTTGTTGATGTACAGCACATGTTATATATACTGGGACACTGTCATCCTGGGACACCGTGGCATATAAGTAGGGTGCTGTGCAAACCTGCCCCTGGCCGTCAGTACCTTGTGTGGCCTCTCTTTGCACGTATGACAGCTCAACACCGTTGATGCATGCTGGAGATGAGGTTCTCGATAATTGTTGTGGCAGTTCCTCCTGTAGACGTACAACCGTTTGTCGCAGGTCGTTAAGGCTGTGGTGCTGGTGTTATAGCAGTCGCAGTCGCCTTTTCAGTGTGCCTTGCAGATGCTCGATGGGGCTTAGGTCGGAACTGTAAGCGAGCCAGTCCAGTGTTCGAATCCCTACCATGTTCAGGTAATCATTAACACATCTGGCTTCGTGCGGTCTGGCGTTATCATTCATGAGAACGAAGGCTTCACTTATTTAGGGGCTAAAATGGTACGACGTACGGCTCGAGAGTGTCCGTTATGTATCGTCGCCTGGTTAGGTATCATGCATCGAAGAAGTGAAGCTCCGTGTGGGCATGGAAAGATATACTACCCCAATCTATAACGGACCCACCACCGAAGGAAGTGGAGTATCTCTTGCATTGTGCATGTCGCATAGAGCTCATGACGCCTCCGATGAACCCTGGAACGTTCATCGGAGCTGTGCAGATTGAATCGAAAGACTTCCGTATATAGGATATTAGCCTAAACCTGGGGCCACCAATGCAGTTGTCGTTGTTGTACGAAAGCCATCCTTTCTCTTTGGTGCTCCCTGGTGAGCGTGGGTACTCTTGCCGGCCTCAGTGGGTGGTATCCATGTTCCGCGAGGCGACGTCGAATGGTATTCGGGGTAACAAGGGTCTGATGAACCGCAGCTTGGCACGATGGTCACGAGGTGTTGCATGTCGATTACGAGCTGCCATTAACCATATATACCTGTCCTCTACGGTCATTGTTACCATTGGCCTACCTTGGCCAGGCTGCCTTTTGTGAGCATGTGTCAGTTCGTATCTATATTTAGGACTTTACCGATGAATGTATGGAAGACCCCGAACCATCGGCCCAGATCTCATTGGCCGTATCCTTCAGCTGCCAGTGTTGTGATTGCCACACAGTCGTTGCGAGTCAAATTCCGTCCTAACCTCTCCATATTACTTGCACAAACATTAAAGGTTGAATACTCTCGATACCCGGCATCCCCGTGACGTTACCTATCCCCCTCGTGTTCTGAGTTCTGAGAGTGTGTGCTTCCGAGTTTGCGCCTTTCCTCGTTCTGCTCTAATCTCTATGCCTTAATACTCATATTTTTCCACAGTGTTTGAAGAGCGCATATGTTCAGCCGAATCCGAAAAAGATAGCCGCTCTGACTCTTCCAACAATTGACCTATAGCTCTCACTTGTGTTTTGTTTAAAATCTTTGAAACTCTCCTCAACTCTCATTTTCTGGATCATTTTGGCTTTCGGTGCTCGACATCAACTCTTGACATACTTTTCAATCTCTCTGATTTATGGTCTTCTGCCCTTAGGGACTTTGGGGAGTCTTGTGTGTTGGCGGTTGACATATCCAAGGTTTTTGACCGGGTATGGCATGAGTCGCTTCTCTCTAAGCTCCCTTCCTTTAGGTTTCCTTCTTTCTCTTTGCTTACTCTTGTCCAGTTTTCTCTCAGATCGGTCTATTTCGGCACTTGTAGATGGAGCGACCTTTTTCTCCTTTCCTGCCAGTTGTGGTGTTCCTCAGGGTTCTTTTTTATCTCCAACTTTATTCTTACTTTTCATTAACGACCTTCTCAACTGCACTTCTAACTCTGTTCACTATTCATTTAGGTTATCAAATGAAGGATTTAATTATGAAATGAATGGGGATTGGCTTGAGACTGTGGAAAAAGAAATGGATTTAGGTGTGATTATTAGCAGTAATCTGAAGGTGGGTGATCAATGTTTAGAAGCAAGGAATAGAGCTAATAAGATATTAGGTATAATTAATTGCAATCTAGTTTACAAGAGCAAAGAGGTTAATTGCAAGCTATATAATAGCTATGTTAGGCCAGCATTACAGTATTGTGCACAGGTTTGGGCTCCTCATTTAAGAAAAGACATAGATATACTGGAGAGAGTAAACGTCGAGGAACAAGGTTGATTTCTGGCTTTGAAAATAAGAGCTATGAAGAGAGGTTGAAGGAGTTAGGAATGTTCTCGGTTGAAAGGATATTTCTCAGAGGGATATGGTACAAGTTTACAAAATATTTGCATCTGACAGTAATACAGAGATAGAAAAATACTTCATAGTGACGTGGAAGAGTAACTAGAGAACATGAAAGAAAATTAAAAAGAAGCCATGCCATCTTGATCTAAGAAAATACTCTTTCAGTAATAGAGTTGTTAATTTTTGGAATGGCTTGCCACAAGAGATTGTTGACTGTGATTCTCTTGTCAAATTTAAAAGGGGGCTAGATAGATATATGGATGGTTTAGGTATTATATAATATAACTTGACTAAGACAAATTGGCGGGTATATATGAATTTTTAGATCAACCTATGACTAAGCCTAACGGGCAGTTTTTTTTGTAATGGATGATGGTTCTTGAATATTGCATGTATAATTGGGCTTAGTTTTTATTTTTATCTTTGCATGAGTGAGCTGATGACTAGGGATAGGATAAACCTAGTCTTTCGTGCATTAATATTGTTTTAATTTGTTTGGACTGGGACAGTCTCGATTGGCCCTTGTATCTTTTAACTGTCTCTATTTTCCTATGTTCCTATGCTTCTTTGTTTCTATGCTGATGACTCAACTCTCTATTCTTCTACTCATTTCAAATCTGCCCCTCTTTTGCTTCTAGAGTTTTTCTCATTTTCAACTTTCCTATTCCATTCTTGCAGATTCTTGTGAACTTAACTCTTTAAAAACTCAACTTCTTCACATCTCTCTCTCAAAAATACCTCCAACTTTCCTATCTTCTTCGATGGCTCTCCCGTCTCACCTGTAAATAGCATTAACATTCTTTGTCTAAACATAAACAATTAGTTGTCTTGGAAACCAAATATCATAATGGTTGTTAAAGCGGCCTCTAAGAAGCTGGTAATTTTGTGTGGATGCTGAAAACCCCAGGCTTGCCCGTTTTGTGCCTCCCTTCCAGCCACCACTGTTTCGTGAACTCTTTACCAAGATCTATTTTTCATCCCCCACCTGAGAGAATAGGTTAGGCTCGGGTCTGGGTGGTTTTCTTCCTCTTTTCTCTTTTGTATGTGCCCCCTCCTTGAAAAGGACTCTGCCCGTGAGTGGTGGAATACTATTAAAAAAAATAAAAAAAAAATAAAAAAATCACCGATTTTGGCTGGTTTGCCTTTTTACCGTATTTCGTTGATATCGAACGTACGACCCGACCATCGATGCTAAACTGCAATACACACTACACACAGGCACACCCAGTACCCTACAATATTACTATATATATTTATATATATATATATATATATATATATATATATATATATATATATATATATATATATATATATATATTATATATATAGACGCAGGCAGGAGGGGAGCTATTATTATTTGTGAGGATTTAAAAAGCGTTTTCCTTGTTGTAAACCTGACCCTACTTGGCTTGCTTGAAATAACGAAATAAATACCTTACTTGCTATCTAGATTTGACTTGGCTTGCTTCTATTATTCGAATTTTAATAATAATACTGACGTATACTTCGCATGATGAAGGACTCAGACCCAGACCCAGCTCCTCGATGAGTCAAAATATGGAGCTAGATTTCAGAGATGGCATTTTAGTGGATCACGAAAATGACATTTTGTAGATACGTTGGACAGTCATCTATGATTTTGACTGAGAAAAAAATCAGCTATTGAGAGATTGTTGGATTCCACCAAAGACCTATAATGTTTTGGAAAATTCTACCCTATTAAAGAGGAAATTCAACCATCAATGGTTGGAGATATATTCTTTTGGCTGGCATAAGCCAAGCGCCTAAAGGGAGCATTTTGCAAGTTTTGTATCTTATTTCCACCAAATAAAAGTTTGGTCAGAGGGTTCTGGGCTCTTTAATAATAAGACCTTTCACTAAATATAAAGATGTTCATGAGGTTTGTAAGGGACATACAAACACCAAGTGTCATAAAACTGTTGTTGAAGCTGCAAGATTGTTCCTACAGGAAGTGCCGGTAGATATCCAATTTAACCATTTTTCTAAAAAAAAAACATATTAAAAAGGTTGACGTTTTCTGGTATGCACGATTTATTGCTTCTGGGTGAGCTTCATGAGCCATTCACAAACAGATGCGAGAGACTAGTCATTGAAAAACCATTTTGAACATGAGAAGAAAAATGTTACATACCAATCAGTTCACATTCAGAATGAGATCATTTCTTTATGAGGAACTATTATAAAGGAAATCATCGTTAATAAGGTCAAAGAAGCTTACGCGTATAGCTACTAGCAAATGAAACTGCTGAATAGTTATAAATAGGTTTGCGGTATTTCGACAAAGAGACTGATAAAATCAAAGAAGAATTTATTGGCTTTGTAGAACTGAAGCGCTTGACACAAAAAGCCATTGCTAATGCCATTGACGATTTTTGTCACGAGTGAAGAACAGGATCCCGAGAAATGCTTGGGCTTGTGTTCCGATGGCTGTACTACGATGTCTGGCAAAGAATGTGGGGTTCAAGCAATATTGTGGGAAATGTATAAAAAAGCACTGTTTTTTCATTGCTCTTCACACAAACTAAATATAGTAATAAATGATTTGAACACAATACCTGAAATCCTCAATGCTATGGAAACTATAAATATCATTTT
>SEYY01013028.1:10000-30000 GCA_009176605.1 Armadillidium nasatum
ATATATATATATATATATATATATATATATATATATATATATATATATATATATATATATATATATATATATATATATATATATATATATATATATATATATATATATATATATATATATATATAAATAATAAGCTCAAAAGAGCAATAATATCTTCAATATATATATATATATATATATATATATATATATATATATATATATATATATATATATATTATATATATATATATATATATATATATATAAGTTTATAGGGAACATGTTTATAGGGAAGGAGAGGGCCCCTGTACCCAAAGGTGGATAGTGCGAGCTGTGTTTTTTGTGAGAGTTCGATTTGTGGATGTCGTTCTTAATTTTTTCCTGTAGTTATTTATTGAAACTCTGTCTTTTTATCAGCTTTAAACAATGTAGAATCAGTTTTAAATTCAATATATGTGTCTGTTGTATTAACATTACTATTTGTGGAAACATCTTTATTAATTAAATGCAATTTTAAGCAATGTTTTTTCACCTTATAGGTTCCTCATTTATTCAACAGCTATAGCTGTTACATCCCTATTCGTAAGACCTTCATAATACCTTTCATATCCCATCACAGATTCCATTTCTTCTTTATTAGAATCTTTATCAATTTTATCTAAAACTATTTTCGACACGACTTCAAAATTAATTACAGCGCTGTTGTTTAATTGAGTCAAAACTTTAGCTTTTAGAATATGGTCTATTCCTTTATCAGATTTTGCTAATCGCAAAGGACTTGTGGATATAAAACTGTCACCTGTTGTCCCCTCTTCAAAACACATCAGTTAAGTCACCCTGGAATCTTCCTGTCACTGGCATATGCTCTCCGTTCTGAGATACCAAGACACAAATGTATATTCGCAATATAATACCCTATGGCCAACTTCCTCAAGAAGCTGTACAGATTTCCAAGTGCATGAGCCGTGGTAAATGAGGCAGCAGCAATCTTATTAGCCTTCGATGAATTATCATCATACGCAGTATTACGCAAGGTAACAATATGTTTGCTACCTGCAACCTCAATCTTATTAACTTCTAATTCGGACTGTTTAAAGAGTTATTAAACAACATCATCACAATGACACATAATATCTCCTATATTTGGGACCGTTCTTCCATTTTACCCCAATGGGAGTTGAAACATAGCTTTGCGATGTAGCGGACTCCTGGGTTATCGAGCTTGGCACCCTCTTTTTCAAAAAATGCCGCACTGAAAATATCAAATTCAGGATAGTCAATATCAAAGTAAAAGGCAGGAAAACCAAATGCCTCAGTTTTCCATTTAAGGAATGTCTTCACATATTTGATGAATAAACCAATTAGAGCCTTGAAAACCCATATCTCATATATCTGCAAGATCTATACCTTATCTCACCTGTCAATTTTAATTCCGGTGTGGTGTAAACACCGAAAATTTCCCTTTGTCTGTCAGTATAAGTACATCGTCCATCCTTTCCTTCTTTAGCACATGTTCTACATAATGCAAATACGAGTTTGACATCATACCTTCCTGGTAAAACAGGAATGTAAAAATCCTGTGGAGGAAGGATACGGAAGTAAGATACTCCGAAATATTGGTGTTCATTTTTTGAATGTACTCTTTTATACTGGGACCTTGATCACCAGCCAGTTCTTTGGAATACCCCCTGGAAACCTCTGTCTTTTCTGGAGATAGGGGTACAAAGATGTAAAATCTAAATAATTATACTCTGAAGCTGCTTTGCTTACGTTGTTAGACTTATCACAACTTACACTCTCTGGAATGACAAAAATGTCTAATGATGTTTTCTAATAATTGAGTCTTTAAAAACCCGTTTGGTTTTGTGGGTTTTCTTTGAATTCCGTAAAAAGTTCTTATTCTAATCGAATTAGTTTTAACATCAAATATGAAAAAAAAAATCCAATAACGACAACAATTATAAAAACATCAACCGCAATAATAAAAATAATAAAAACAATAATAGTAATAATAATAATAATAATAATAATAATAATAATAATAATAATAATAATAATAATAATAATAATAATAATAATATAATAATAATATATAATAATAAATAATAATAATAATGATAATACTACTACTACTACTACTACTACTACTACTACTACTAATAATAATAATAATAATAATAATAATAATAATAATAATAATAATAATAATAAATTATATTTGATGCGTTATTAACAGCCTCATTAAAATTTGGTGATTCGAATATAAAAATTTATAATCTACTCTCTCACACACACACACACACACACACACACACACACACACACACACACACACATATATATATATATATATATATATATATATATATATATATATATATATATATTATATATATATATATATATATATATATATATATATATATATATATATATATATATATATATTATATATATATTTTGATTATTTTTTAGTTTTTAAATTATTAAAAGTTCCATTTAAATACTGCTTAAAATGATAATAATAATAATAATATTAAAAATAATACTACTAATAATAAAATTCTTTCTTCAATCTTTAATCTTTATTTATTTCCAGTTACAAATCACACAAACAAATATCGTACAATTTACATGGAGGGCTTATGGATAATAATAAATAATAATAATAATAATAATAATAATAATAATAATAATAATAATAATAATAATAATAATAATAATAATAATAATAATAATAATAATAATAATAATAAATAAATAAATAAATAAAGTAAAAAAAATAAAAATAATAAATTAACAGATAGAGCAGAACATAATCGTTTTAAGCCCAAAATAATTTACGAGAACTTCTATACTGAGCATGTGATATTCCCAAATCATTCAAAATTCTTATTTCGCTTTTGAAGTGTAGAATTGAAATCGCTGAAACTTTCTGTATTAAAAACTGCAAACCTGCATTATAATTAAGTTTATTATTCTGACACTCAAATTAAACATACTATGATATATTTTTAATTTATAATCTATGTAAAATCTTAATTTTTTTATTATTTAAAAAAAACCGTTCATCTGCAGGAATCCAAACTCTGATGATGTCCGAGGTTTACGGATGAATCCGGTTAGAAAATAAATGTAATTATGCTTCTCTGTAAGTAGTTTGAAAAAATAATATTAAGAAAATTTAAATTAAATCAGAAGAAAATTTTTAGGAACTGGAAGGGAAATGCAAAATATATTATTAAAACTAATGCTGACATTTTTGTCATTCCAGAGCGAGTAAGTTGCGTAAAGCCTAACATCGTAATCCTAACAGCTTCAGTGCTTAATTTAAAAATGTCAGATGCTGAATATTTTATTTCATGTATAAATTTAACCTAATTTACAGGTGTTTACCCTGAAGGCATTCAGGTGTTCAACCTTTTTTTTAAGCCTAAATATAACCCTACCGGTCAGATCCCGTTAAGCCTAATTAAATAATTAATGGTTAAAGTTTAAATCATTAATCATTCTTTTGTACTAAATGTTATTCCCCTTTTGTTAGGGTTATTAATACTTCTTCTGTTTAAGGTCGTTAATAATTCATTCGTAATATACAAGCTTAAACATGAAATAGCCACCTTTATTCAAGAGTGGTCTAGTGTAAGTTAGGCATAAATTTGGCCCTAATGGCCACATTACGTTAGACCTAATAAAAGATTGGAATTTTAACAATTTTCTTTCATAACATCTGCTTGTTTTTTAATCTTTTGAATGAGGTACGAATTCTTCCTGTGCATATTTCTAATAGAGCTTAACGGAGAAGTGGTTCCTGACGTCATAGCTCTGGGTGTGTTTGAGGCGAGAATTTCAAATCCATCACCTACATTCTCCGAATCTTCAAGCCAGATGGGATATATATATATATATATATATATATATATATATATATATATATATATATATATATATATATATATATATATATATATATATATATATATATATATATATATATATATATATATATTATATATATATATATATATATATATATATATATATATATATATATATAATATATAATTATATATATATATATATATATATATATATATATATATATATATATATATATATATATATATATATATATATATATATATATATATATATATAAGATGATGAATGTTAAGCCTAGTTTGAAAAAAGGGGCGGGACTTAGCAGAAAAAAGGGAGAGGCTAAAAAATAAAAAAGTTGCAGGGCTAAGTATCGAAAAATTTTTTTCTATAAAAGCAAGCTTCATGTCAGGCGTGTATTCAGTCAGTCTCATAAGGGTGAAGTAATTGCATCTCTCTTTAGCAGTGTTGACATAATACATTTATCTTACAAAACTTGAATATTTATAGATGTGTAAAAGTTTTAACTACTACTACTATTATTATTAGTAATAATAATTTCTTCTTTTACAAATTTGTGATATTACAAAAAGGTTCTTATTTGTTTCAAATTCGAGGACGTGACATCTCTTATGAATATGTTTGGTGTAAATGTTTTGTATTTTCATAATCTTTATTACATATTTATTTTTAATTACCAACATATTTATTTTAAATTTTATTTTTAAAGCACATTTATTATTTTTTTTTAAAAATTTTATTTTATTTTTTAATTTTTATATTAATTTTTATTTCATTATTTATTTTTTTAAATTTTTAAACTTTGTTTTTTAAAATTTTATTTTTAATTTATAACATTTATTTAAAAGAAAAAATTATTTTATTTTTTTAAACTTTTTTAAAAATTTTATTTTTAATTTGTAATTTATTTATTTTTAAAAATTTATTCATTTAAAATTTTTATTTTGTAACTTATTTACGTATTTCAAAAATTTTGCTTTTAAAATTTTATAGATTTTCTATATTTTATTTTTATTTTTAATTTTTAAATTTTGCGTTGTTTTAATTTTAATTTATTTATTTATTTATTTATTTTTTTTTGCAGCATCTATTTTTTCATTATTTTAAAATATTTGTTTAAGAACAACTATTTTGTATGTATTTTTGTAAAAATATGTTTTTTATTCATGAGATGTCCTATTTATATAGATCTAGCCATTTTCTGTTATGTTGCTGGTGCTTTAGGTGGTGAATGTGGACGAGGAGGAAGGTCACATGGACAACGTGGAAACTGGGAAAATGATCCTGGTGCATGCCCTAGAGATGTAGCTAGAGTAGAAAATGGAACCTCCAAACATTATTGTCGACTCTGAGAGAGACGATGAGCCAGGAAGTGTCTTTAGCGTTGAGGTCGACAATAGCGAATCTCCCCTCCTCAAGGATTCCGAGGCATCAACTTAAATTACTCCAGACGGAAGTAACTGAGGGGTAAGAATATTACAACATTATATTTTTAAATTTTTATGTAAACGGTGGCTCAAACGGTAGAGTGATTGACTTAAGTGCTTGAGGGAGCCGGTTTTACATCCCACTTGGGAATCCTAGGTATATACTACCTAGAAAAGTTCTTCTCCTAGAATAGGGCAATGCCCATGAGATGTGAACTTTTTATTTAAAAAAATTTGAAATATGAAGTAATACAATATTTTTAAATTATTTGTAAAATAGATACTCTTTTTACCTCATTGAACATTATGATTTGCTTTTTCACGTTTCTATTCTTTCTTTTTTCATAAGAAAAGACCTTATGATGCTGAAGGCGATGACGATTTTAATTCTGAATTTCTGGGTATCAAAAAAGTCGTAATGTTCGGTGATCTGCAGTCATTGATGTGCATAAATTCAGGATCACAGTCATGAGGATCGGGTGTTTAATAGGGAGCCATGACATTGAATATATGTTTAGAGAAGTTATCAGACGTATCCTTGATCAACTAACTGTGGAAATTGATTACAATAAATATGAAGTGATAATCTGGTTCACTTTCAATGACGGGGACAGTAATGAGTTCCACGTCAACATACTTTATATAGTTGTATAAATGTGTTTTTCATTCATGAGATGTCCAATTTTTATAGAACCAGCCATTTGTTGCTGGTGCTTTAGGTGGTAGCGGTGGAGGATCCAATGACGGTGAACGAGGAAGAAGATCACATGCCCTCCCGTACAAGATCATAAAAACAGAGTCCGCGATGCTGTAAATTGTGAATTTAAGGCAGCAGATTAGTTAGTAAAAAAGTTGACATCCGTAGTATTTTGCTAAAGAACATTAAAAAAGAGGCCGAAACTTTGGCTAGAAATTGTGGATTAACTTACGATGCTCCACTGGGAGCTGATAAGCTTAAAATTTAAGAAGGCTTTCTGAATTGTAGGATATTTGTTTATAGCAGTTACTGGGAGGGAGGATTGGATGTTGTATATAGACCTAGAAATAATATAATAAAGATAGGGATTTATACATTATTAGCTATGATTGGGAAACTACTCATTACTACCCTATAACTAATGCAATTATTAAGTTCACGTTAGGTAATATAAATGTCAAGAATATAACGGCCTATATCTTCTGCGTTAAATGTTATGGTTTCGTCACAAATTTTGTCTATCGTGAGAAGGAATGCGACTACTTTAAATGTAAGTAGTGTTTTGTCTATACATGTAGAGGTACGAATAATGATGGTATATTTCCTCATTGTCCAGCATGTAACCGATTCTTTTATGATGCAGACTGTTTTAGAAATCCATGAAGATAGTGTATGCAATAAAATAAGAATATGTGAAAAGTGTGATGATAAGATTTTTGCTGATGCACGTGGTAGATTCCGACATGACAGTGGGAATTTGAGATGCTGTAAATGTGATGAAAAATACAATCCCGAAAAGGGTGCTTATGAATGCTTCATGAAACCATTAAAATAGAAAGATGATAAGAAATAGCTAGTAAACAAATATATTTTTACATTTTATTATGATGTGGAAACGTATAGACATAATGAGCGATTTAATGGAAAAGAAAGTACTGTTGTCGATATGATTCCTTATTTGCTTGTTAGTCAGTTAGTGTATTATAAATGCTCAGATGAATAGTTGAGCGGGAACAATGTGAAAACTGTGGTACTAAGCGAACAGTAGTATTTTACCTGAGTGTAGGACTCGAAAATGAGTATGATCGGATCGATGTCTCGTTGATAAGTTCATAAACTACTTGATTCATTTTTCTGAAGATCACTCAGAAGCACAAAACAATGTGGCAGTTCATAATGGGGGTAAATTTGATTCCAAATTTGTCTACTGTAAATTTTTAGATAGACCTGTTCAGATGATATATCAAGTAATCCTATTAATAGGGGGTCAAAGATAATTACTATGATTGCACAACAAAACATCGCATTCAAGGAAACTTTGTTTATATGGTATGCTCATTAAAGAAATTACATAAATACATGGGAATTACTGGTGATATATCTAAGGGGTTCTTTCCTTATAATTTTGTTAATCGAGACACATATAACTATACAGGCCCTATCCCCGATATCTCTTTTTGTTTAAAACTGATCAAATGGATGAATCTGAAAAGAGTAAATTTAGTGGATTTTATAACACCTATGCTAAAAGAGATTACGATATTAAAATTAAAGAATGTAAATATTTTTAGGAAGAATTTTGGAAAAGTTTAAAGATGTTTATGGTCATGTTTAAGATTGACTGCCTAACTGAATGTTGTACTATAGCCTCCCTTTGCTTTTGAATTTTCAATACACATGTCATGAAACCTAAAAAAATTTGGTCGAGAGAGCCAGAAAAACTACTCTTATGAAAGTATACGATCATTAGTATTTTTGAAAATTATTGTTGCCAATCATGCTTGAAATGCAGGCGAACGCGTCTTCAAGCTGAGGAATAATTGTGCGTTTCCTGATGGGTATGTTGAAGTCCCCGCCACATGATATACGCCAATTAACGGGGACGAGTTCGTAAAAATTAAAAATATAGAAATTGATGATGACCTGAAGCAAAGGAATGAACACCTATGGTGTGAAATGGATGCTGCAGGACGTGTAGCAATGAAAAGAAACGCTTACCTGTTCCATGACTGCTTTTGGCAAGGTCATCCGAGCTGTGAGAATGGTAAAATTGATCATTGCGATCTTTCCAGTTGCTTACGCGGCTGCAGGATTTAAAGTTGTATGCGTATGGGCATGCAAATGGCTAAGGATAAAGGACGAATGAACAGTAAAAATCTGACAAACTCTTGAACAAGAGCTTTTGAAGGTGTACAATAACAGAATAGGAAACGATGTAGCTAATTACAGACTCGTTATCGGGGATACTCCATATGGTGAACGAACTAAACCTTTCATCTACCATTATTCTCCAAGGAATAATACCAGTAAGATCTATTATTTAGATCTTACATCCTTGTATCTCTGGGTCCAGAAACACAAGTTTTTAGGGGGTATTCCTAAGAAACTGGTTGGTAATCAGATCTCCAGTATCAAAGAGTACATTCAAAAAATGAGCACCAAATATTTCGGAGTATCTTACGTCCGTGTTCTTCCTCCACAGGATTTTTACATTCCTGTTTTACCATTAAGGAATTATGTCAAATTCGTATTTGCATTATGTAGAACATGTGCTAAAGAAGGAAAAAATGGACAATGTACTTATACTGACAGACAAAGGGAAATTTTTGGCGTTTACACAACACCGGAACTAAAACTGACATTAGAAAAAGGCTATGCGATCTTGCAGATATATAAGGTTTGGGTTTTCAAGGCTCTAATTGGTTTAATCATTGAATATGTGAAGACATTCCTTAAATGAAAAACTGAAGCATTTGGTTTTCCTGAATTTATCTTTGATATTGACGATCCTGAATTTGATATTTCCATTACGACATTTTTTGAAATGGAAGGTGTCAAGTTCGATAAGGAAAAGATCAGGAGCAACGCAGGACTCCGCTACATCAAAAACTGTCTCAATTCCCTTTGGGGTAAAATGGCTGAAAGGGCCCCAAACATAGAGGATATCATCTGCCATTGCGATGATGAAGTTTGAGAACTCTTTAAACAGACCGAATTAGAAGTTCGTAATATTGAGGTTTCAGGTAGCAAGCATATTGTTACAGTGCGTAACATTGCGTATATTGATAATTCATCGAAAGCTAAAAAGATTGCTATTCCCTCATTTACCACGGCTCATGTCGTAAAACTGTACAGACTTCTTGAGTTGGTTGGCCATTGGATATTATATTGTGAAAAGGATAGTTGTTTTCATGGCTAAGGATGTCGAGTATGTGTCAGAGGTAGGTAAACTCCTTGGTGACTTAACTGATAAGTTTTGAAGAGGAAACAACAATTGACAGTTTTGTATAAACAGGTCTTTTGTGATTAGCAAAATCTAATGGAGGAATCGACCATTTTCTAAATGCTAAAAGTTTTACTCAATTAAAACAACAGTCGGGGTAATTAATTTTGAAAGCATGTTGAAAATAGTTTTGGATAAAATTGATAAAGATTCTAATAAAGAAGAAACGGAATGGGTGATATTAGATGAAAGGTATTATGATGGTCTCATGTATAGGAATGTAACAGCTATAGCTGTTGAACAAATGAGGAACCCCCAAGGTGAAAAAAACATTGCTTAATTAATTAATATAGCATTTAACAAAAACGTTTCCACAAATAATAATGTTAATACAACAGGCACATATATTGAATTTAAAACTGATTCTACATTGTTTAAAGCTGAAAAAAGGTGGAGTTTTAATAAATAACTGCAAAGAAGATCCGACAGACTGGTAAACAATAGCTTTTGAAGGTGTACGATAAAAGAATATTCAACACTATTGTGTTATTGGGCCCGGGTTCGATTCCCCTATAGCAAACTGTAAGCTTCGTTGTTTAATGAATATTTAGTCTGCGAGAGTTTTAGCAGACTTAAATTTTTAAATTATATATTTAGTTTGTGAGAGGGAGAAGGCCGAACCCGGGTCATGTAGCCTCACGCTCAAGCACGGTCGGTAGAAATCTTTGGGAGATGTTCTTCTCGAATTATTATTCATGAGCCTCTTCTTCGGTTTTCTCTTGAACCACCGTAGCCTTGAGGTAAACTCTATGTTTTTGTGCTATAGGACTCGGGTTCGATTCTCCTATAGTAAACTTTAAGCTTCGATTTTAATGAACATTTAGTCTGCGAGAGTTTTAGCAAACTTAAATTATTACTTTATATAAATATATATATATATATATATATATATATATATATATATATATATATATATATATATATATATATATATATATATATATATATATATATATATATATATATATATATAATATTTTTTTTTATTTTTTTATTTTATATATATATATATATATATATATATATATATATATATATATATATATATATATATATATATATATATATATATATATATTATATATATATATATATATATATATATATATATTTATTTTTTTATTTTTTTAATATATATATATATATATATATATATATATATATATATATATATATATATATATATATTATATATATATATATATATATATATATATATATATATATATATATATATATATATAAATTGATGCTATTTTCTGTATTTTATATGTATGTTACATTAATAAATAATAAAGAATAATTTTTCCTATTCCCAAACTCATTTTAATTTGCATTGTTAAAAAAAATAATGTAAAAATAATGAGAAAAGACGACAGAAAATGAACAAGAGAAAAATAATAATTTCAAAAGTTATGAAGGTATGAAAAATAAAAAAAATATAATAATATGTAAAGAATATAATAATAATAATAATATTAATAATAATAATGAATAATAATAATAATAATAATAGTAACAAATATAATGAAAGATACGAAGAGAATAATGGTAATGAAAATAATAAATATAATAATAATAATAATATTATAATAATAATAATAATAATTATTATTATAGTAATAATGTTAGTAATAATAATAAATATAATGAAAATGATGTAGGGAATAATGAAAATAATAAAAATAATTATAATAGTAATAATAATAATAAAAGTTCTAATAAAAATAATAATAATAATAATAATAATAATAATAATAATAATAATAATAATAATAATAAAAATATAAAGAGGACGGGCGGGTTTTAACAACCGAAAACGCCAGTGGGCTTTCAAACAATCCGAAACGCGGTCTAACGGTCTGTCTATCTGTCTGACTCTCAACCGTTAAAGAAACAGACCAATGATCAGAAATTATATAAAAATACTTAACTAAATATCATAAAAATTATATATATATATATATATATATATATATATATATATATATATATATATATATATATATATATATATATATATATATATATATATATATATATATATATATATATATATACTTCATCAATAAACCCTATTATCCACCTATGAGCCAAACTTTTAAAACAATAAAAACGTAAAAAATTAAAACGAAGTAACAAGTAATAAAAAACAAGGGAAGCTATTAAAACTAACACCAAGCTTTCGATCTCTCACCCGGAGATCTTTATTCAAGGTAAAAGGAACAGTGAAAGAAAAAGAAGTTATTCTCAAGACGACTCAAAGACTGAAGAATTCCTTACATTTTTTCGTTGGTTTGAAAATTGTATTTTTCATGGTATGACATTATGTTTTTCCTAAAATATTCTTGTAAAATCTTTCATTTTTCAATAAATCATTCAGAGTATCATCAATTTTTATTTCTCCTGGATGTCTATTAAAATTATTAGTAGTTTTTAATGATGAATTTGAAAACATAATAATAAGAGAACCCTAAAGAACACATTTAACAAAGAAATGAGAAAAATGCCTCCCCATCATCAGGTTCCAATGTAGAAAAATCTTGAGAGAAAACTAGACTTGAGTAAACAAACTATAAGGTAATCCTTAGAAATTAGACTTAATTAAAGAATACTGACTCATTCCATACTCTGTTAAAAGCTGTGGATATGTCAAACGCTCCCAAGACTCCCAATATACCATAAGAGCAGAAGAACATAATCAGAAAGTCCAGAAAGCATAGCTTTGAAAGTAGTACTGCTGATCTAGAAGAAAGGGAATGAGATTCCAGATCATCCAGAAAATGAGAGATTGGGATAGTTTTAAGGAGCTTTAGAGAGAATACAAATAAGAGCTATGAGAGGAAAGCTGGAACAATCAGAGTGGTTACTTTCTATTAAGATCAGTAGAAAGTTTTCAGACTTACACTAGTGAAGAGAAGCATTTGAATTAAGGCATTGAAAGTAGAGTTAAACGAAAGAGGCTCAGATACACAATATCTCAGAACACTTGGAGGAATTTCACCAAGGTCATTTGACTTTTCTGTCGTTTTTAAATCTCATAATCCCATAAACACAATCACATATGTAACCAGAGGTAAATACGAGAAATTGACAAGGAATACTAAGTTGTCCAGGGTGGAATTAGATGAAAAAAAGAGGCCCATGAAATTAATATTTTTAGGAGGAGTGTTTCTTACATATCAGTCAAAGCGAATAAGAAGAGGTATGAAAGATTTACAGAAGCTATTTGAAGATCTCGGAAAGAGGTCTGAATCTTTATCATTAGGAAACCAAAGAGTTCAGTGCACTTCTTTTCGTGAAAATACGCTTAGCTTCTCTTATAATATCCATGCAACGATTCCGAGTTGAAAGAAAATTACCAAGAATGATAGAGAACGAAAGATTTTCCATTCACGATAAGCTTTGTATCTGTCCTGTAGATACGAAATCAGGTTGAAGATAGAGTGAACTTTCTTGTCCCATTGGAGATTTCAATCCCTACAATTTTATTAGTCATCGAGGAGTCCTCCGAATCAAAACAGAATTCACTCCAAAGATAATTAGAAAAGAAGCAACGCAATGTCCCTTAATTTGTCAAATTAAAGTGGCAGAAAGCATATTTAGGCATGTTGAAGCTGTTGGAGAGAAAACGTTATACATAAGATTTACCAGATTGTCATCCAGGTTATCAACATGAGATAAAATGTATTTATATTGAGAAGGAGTTCAAGTGTGTTCAAGAACCGTTTAAGGCGACCAAGAATTTTCATAGGTTCCTTAATCAACTACCCCAGATATTTAATTATTCTGAATGATTTGACCTCTCCACCTGTATTTGCAAGAGAGTAGCCCTCCTTCTTAATGTGATGTTCGCTAAAATCCTTATAAAGAATATGTAAGTTGGCAAAGCCGTTGGAGAGTCACTCTCTACGCTCACTCTTTAGGAAACACGATCTAATCACTCTAAGAATCACACACACAGACAAACGTTCGTACTCTCACAGTAAACAAAACTAATATTAAATATGAACCCCAAATCAAAATTCCTGGAGCTTCGAAAACTTGAAAAATCTTAGTATAAAATAAATTATTAGTAAACAAAAATAAAATTGGATAAATAAATTAGTTCACAGCATATCACATTTCAAAACAACTCTGAACAAAATGCAATCTGTCAAAAGGAAATGTATAAAAATAAATAATAAATGCATAATATTAAAAGTATATTTTACACTAATGAAATTAGAAAACATATGTCATATGATAATTAAAACTCAAAGAAGTTACAAATAACATTTAAATTTATGTTAAAAACTTCAAGATGTAAAAGATTTCTGCAGAAATTTTCATCCCTATTACTTAGAAACATTTAAAATTCTGACTAATAATAAAGTAGATATCACCAAGGCTATTTGTAAAACTTGGGAATGAAAAATAAAATTATAAAGTTATAATTTTAAAGCTGACATAACTAAGAAGAATCAACAAATTCTTATAATACTATCGCGAGCTATCAATTATCTATCTTACTTATTTTCTCTTTTACGTGCAATTTTACATGCTACGTGATCCTCGCATGAGTCTTAAAGTATGCAACACACATTGTAATTGACACGTACAATAGACGATTCATCATCCCATATTCGTCACGTCACTTTGGGAACTATGATAAAAAGTGGTATCATAATTCTATGTAAATGAATTAGTTCGGTCTATGGTTTTCTGTGAAGTTATTTTTTTCATTACTTTTAAGGTCTTATTTGCTGAACTTATTTTTAGAACCTACGTTGGAGAAATTATTCAATAGCACTCTTTATTATATATATATATATATATATATATATATATATATATATATATATATATATATATATATATATATATATATATATATTTTATATATCACTTCTTGTGGGAAAACGCCAGAGGCCTACTAATTTCCACCAGAGTTTGGGGAAACATCGGAATTTGTCATGTTAAAGGCCGCACATGTTCCGATACACGACGTTTGAAAGTTTGCAAATCAAAGAAATTTCGTTAAAAATAGATAAAAAAAAGTGTGTTCTAGATTTTAAAAGTTGAGTACATGTAAGTAAGATTTAGCATAGCGTTTAAATCAAGGAATGGATGAGATTGTACAGAAAGGCGAATTTCTTTCTCAATAGAGGAGGTAAGCAAAGGAAGATTTCAGAAGAGTTTTAGAAGAGCATTGTCCATTGTCCATTAGAGAGAAGGACGCAACAATTCGACGGTCAGAAAGAGACTAGAAAGAATTAGTGAGAGTGAAAGAGATAAAAAGATTAAAAGCACTAGACCACCTTTTTTCAAGGAGAGCTGTAAGAGTGGAACCATTCCAGATGTGTGAAGCTTACACCATACAGGGCCAAACAACATCCCTATAAATAGGAAACAACTTGGATGTCGAGAAGAGAGATGAGGAACTGAGTTTCCGAGTCATTGAAAACAACTTTGTTTTCTCTGTCCTAATTTGAATAGGAGAAGCATCAGAGGTATTACCCCAAATCGATTAACTGCTGTTAATTGAAAGGACTAATGAAGTGTGAAATCATCGGAATAGGAGTGGATAGGTAATAAAGTAATAGCTCTCGAAAGTCATTAATGAAAATTACTAAAAGTGTTCGAGATAGGATAGAACTTTAAGGAACACCACAATTTTTATATTTAAAAGATGAACGATGTCCAGTCTTCTACATATGCAATAGAATGACGTAAAAAATGAAATCAGAAAGAATACCACAGAGAAAAGAGTAAATACCGAAATAAGAAAGTTTTGAAACCAAAACTTTATCTCAGACTGTGTCGAAAGGTTTCAAATGTCCAGAGCAACAGGAAAAGGTTTATCGAAATGCCGAAGGGTGGAGAACCAAGATTCAGCGAGAAAGGGCAGAAAATTACCAGTAGAGCGTTTTTTCAGGCCATACTGACGATCAGAGATAAGATTTTAAGAACTGAGATGTTTCCAAAAATTCCTGTTTCCTGTTAAGGATTCATTCGAAAACTTTAGAATGAATGAAGGTTAAAATTTTGAGAACCACAGGAGGGACACCATCAGGACCTAACGCCTTCTTAGGGTTAAGCTCAGAGAAAGAAGAAATGATGTTTGTAGAAGAAATAACATTTTCAGGCATATACGAGTATATATATATATATATATATATATATATATATATATATATATATATATATATATATATATATATATATATATATATATATATATATATATATATATATATATATTTATATCTCCTCCGGTGGGCAAAGGCCGGAGGCCTACCAAATTCCACCGGAGTTGGGAAAATCTATCCTGGTCGATGGTGGCCAACATGTCCAGATTTACGGCGTTTGAAAGTATGCAAGTCAAAGGAAGTTGAGAAAATAGATAAAGAGAGTGTGTTTCAGATTTTACCAGTAGAGTATATGTAAGATTGAGCATAGCGGTTAAGTCTGCGGTCGGAGAGGTGGACAGAGAAAGGATGAGACTGTGTAGAAAGGCGCTTCGCACGAGCTCTTCTGAATGGAGAAGGTATGCAACGAAAGAGTTCAGAAAAGCAGTGTCCATTGTAATTGCGATAGTAAAGAGAGAGTGACGCAACAATTCGACGGACAGAAAGAGATTGGAGAGAGTTAGTAAGAGCAGGAGAGTTGATGAGACGAAAAGCCCTAGACTCAACCTTCTCAAGGATAGCTGTATGAGTGGGACCACTCCAGACGTGCGAAGCATACTCCATACAGGGACGGACAACACCCCTATACAGAGCAAGCAACTGGGGTGGCGTGAAATAATTCTGGAGGCGCCTCAGAACACCCAACCTCTTAGAAGCGTGTTTAGAAAGAGAAGTAATGTGATCTTTCAAAGAAAGATCACGAGAAAAGGATACGCCAAGAATATTAAGAACAGATGAAGGTTTGAGTTGTGTTTTCGAAGAAGACATTATAATTGTGTGGAAGATTTTGTCGAGTAGAAAGATGAAGGAATTGAGTTTTTGAGGCATTAAAAACAACTATGTTTTCTCTGCCCCAATTTGAAATACGTGAAATATCAGAGGTTAGCTGCTAAAAGGCTATCCTTCTAGAGTTTATCAACTGCTGTTGGGTATGGCGATTTTTCAAACTTGAAGGAGTAATGAAGGGTGGTTTCATCAGCATAGGAGTGGATATGAGATGAGGTAATAGAAAGAAGGTCATTAATGAAAAGCAGAAAAAGTGTTGGAGATAGGACAGAACACTGAGAAACACCACTATTAATAGATTTAAAGGAAGAACGGTGGCCGTCTACAACAGCTGCTATAGAACGACCGGAAAGGGAATTAGAGAGAAGGACAGATACCAAAAGAAAGAAGTTTAGAAATCAAAGTTTTGTGCCAGACTCTATCGAAGCTTTCGATATGTCCAGCGCCACAGCAAAGGATTCACCGAAATGCCGAAGAGCGGAGGACCAAGAGTCAGAGAGAAGGGAGAGAAGATCACCAGTAGAGCGTTTCTTACGAAAGCCATACTAGTGATCAGAGATAAGATTATAAGAATTGAGATGTTCCAAATCTTCCTATTAATTAAGGATATATTCAAAAACTTTAGAAAGAATAGAGGTCAAAGAAATTGGACGGTAGTTAGAGGTTGAGGGGGTCCCCCTTCTTCGGCACCGGCTGAATGAGCGCACGTTTCCAACAAGAAGAGAAGGTTGAAGTAGAGAGACAAAGACGAAATAGTTTACCAAGGCAGGGTGCAAGCTCAGAAGCACAAGTTTTGCGAACCACAGGAGGAATACCATCGGGAACATAAGCCTTCTTAGTATATATATATAAATATATAAATAAATATATAAATAAATAAAATATAAATAAATAAATAAATAAATAAATAAATAAAATAAATAAATAAATAAATAAATAAATAAATAAATAAATAAATAAATAAATAAATAAATAAATATAAATATATATATATAATATATATATATATATATATATATATATATATATATATATATATATATATATATATATATATATATATATATATATATATATATATATATATATATCTAGTTCTCATATACAGCGGTGATGCCTTCCTTCGCTATCCAAGACCTTGAGCAGTTTGGTGCAGCTCCCTACTGTATCCCTGATCGTCTTGGAGATGAACCCAACTTCTAGACCTTTTCCTAACTTCTAATCCTTCTCCTTAACTGTTAAACTCTTTTCCTCCTCTGGTTCATCCGATCACCTTCTTATCTCTGTATTCCTGTTCTATCTCTTCAAGTCTTCCGCAGGAAGACCCCCTTCTACGAAAGGAAACGCTTGTGGCACTTCGGTGCCGCAAGCTGGTCGGACTTGCGGTCGTACTTCTTTGATTTCCCGTGGAATGATTATTGCTTCCGTGGGAGGGGTCCCTCGGAGTGTGCAGAACGCATTACCGAGGTGATTCTCTCTGGCATGGAGGCATACATTCCATATTCTTTCCCTTCTACTAAACCTAATAAACCTTGGTTTAACTCTGCTTGTTCTCGTGCTATCCGCCGCAGGGATGACTGCCTTCAGGGATTACCGTCGTCTTCAAACTCCTGAAACTCACGCTACTTATATTTCATCCCGGAATCGTGCAAAATCTATCCTTCGTAACACTAAAAACTCCTTTCTCCGTAAAAATGCAATAATCTTTCTGGTTCCTCTTCTTCACGTTCTTTCTGGCATTTTGCAAAAAATGTCAACTCTAACTTTGCTTCTTCCTCTTTCCCTCCTTTAATATCTTCCGACGGCACAACTGCCGTTTTACCTTCTTCTAAAGCTGAACTCTTTGCTCAAACTTTTGCCTCTAATTCAACCTTAGACGATTCCGGAGCTATTCCTTCTCCTTCAACCCCCTCTAACTCAATTATGCGAAATTTAGAATTTCTCTAAAGATGTCATTTCTGCTTCTCTGAGCTTAACACTAAGAAGGCGTACGGTCCTGATGGTATTCCTCCTGTGGTTCTCAAAACTTGCGCTTCCGAGCTTGCACCCTGCCTTGGTAAACTTTTCGTCTTTGTCTATCTACTTCAACCTTCCTTCTTGCTGGAAACGTGCGCTCATTCAACCTGTGCCGAAGAAGGGGGACCCCTCTCAACCCTCCAACTACCGTCCTATTTCTTTGACCTCCGTTCTCTCTAAAGTTTTCGAATCTATCCTTAACAGGAAGATTTGGAAACATCTCAATTCTTCTAATCTTATCTCTGATCGCCAGTATGGCTTTCGTAAGAAACGCTCTACTGGTTTTTCCTTCTCTCTGAATCTTGGTCCTCCGCTATTCGCATTTCGGTGAATCTTTTGCTGTCGCTGGAATATCGAAAGCCTTCGATAGAGTCTGGCACAAAGCTTTGATTTCTAAACTTCCCTCTTTCGGTATCTATCCTTCTCTCTGTGATCTTCTCGCTAATTTCCTTTCCGGTCGTTCTATAGCAACTGTTGTAGACGGCCACCGTTCATCCTTTAAATCTATTAATAGTGGTGTTCCTCAGGGTTCTGTACTATCACCAACACTTTTCTACTCTTCATTAATGACCTTCTCTCCATCACCTCATCTCCTATCCACTCCTATTGATGACTCCACCCTTCATTATTCTTTCATTTGAAAAACGTCCCACCCAACGCAGTTGATAGATCGAGAAGGGTAGCCTTTGGAGAAACCTCTGATCTTTCTCCGTATTTCAAATTGGGGCAGAGAAAACATGGTTGTTTTCAATGCCTCAAAAACTCAGTTCCTCCATCTCTCCACTCGACACAATCTTCCACACAACTATGATATCTTCTTCGAAAACACACAACTCAAGCCTTCATCTGTCCTTAATATTCTTGGTGTTTCTTTTTCTCGTGATCTTTCTTGGAAAGATCACATTACTTCTCTTTCTAAACAAGCTTCTAAGAGGTTGGGTGTTCTGAGGCACCTTCAGAATTACTTCACGCCACCCCAGTTGCTTGCTCTGTATAGGGGTGTTGTTCGCCCTTGTATGGAGTATGCTTCGCACATCTGGGGTGGTTCCACACATACAGCTCTCTTAGAGAAGGTGGAGTCTAGGGCATTTCGTCTCATCAACTCTCCTGCTCTTACTAACTCTCTTCAATCTCTTACTGCCCGTCGAATTGTTTCGTCACTCTCTCTTTACTATCGCTATTACAACGGACACTGCTCTTTTGAACTCTCTCGTCGCATACCTCCTCTATTGAGAAGGGCTCGTGCGACCGCTTTCTACACAAGTCTCATCCTTTCTCTGTTCCAACTCTCCGACCCCAGACTTAACCGCTATGCTCAGTCTTACATATACTCTACTGGTAAAGTCTGGAACACACTCCTTCATCTGTTTTCTCAACTTCCTTTGACTTGCATACTTTCAAACGTGTGTGTCTGGACACGTCGGCCACATCGACCATGATTATATTTTCCCAACTCCGGTGGAATTTGGTAGGCCTCCTGGCCTTTGCCCACCGGAGGCGATATAAAAAAATATATATATATATATATATATTATATATATATATATATATATATATATATATATATATATATATATATATATATATATATAATATATATATATATATATTATGCTTTTTCTAATTAGTACATCTGTTGTATATCGCTTCCTCGTTTCTGTCAAATCAGAAATTTTAAATTAAGGAATTGCAATATAATTAAAAGGTAATTAACATCGATGATATTATGTGATACGTCA
>SEYY01013028.1:32500-33700 GCA_009176605.1 Armadillidium nasatum
TTTGGTGTGAGAAGTATCACATCATTAGAACTTGAAGTATAAGTCAGAGGACGAGAGTTTATAGCATCAGTTATTTCTGAGAGAGTTGTTATAAAGCTGAAATATTCGACAGAAGATCTTCCAATTGTCTTCAATAGACAGCTCTTTAACCACTTTCACCATTCTCTCCCACAGGCTAGCAGTCCACGGACTGTAAAGTGGTACTCGATGATGTTTTATCTGATTTTTACGAAGAAACTCCTTTCCACCCTCTGAAACCACAAATGACTCAAATGAATTCACTTCCTTGTATAAAGGAAGCGTGCATTATCACTATAGACTGCGTCTGGGCACTTCATAGAGATTTACAAAACGTTTGAAATGATTTTACAAATGATCTCAGAAGACATATCAGGAACCAGATCTAAATGAATAGCTCGTTATGCTAAGACATGTATAAATTAAGATATACATTTTTTGAGATTGAGGTGAGCCTTTTACTTTCACCCACCAATGTTTGGTATAATCTATACCCACATTCTTATAAGGCCGAAAAAGTTCCACTTGAGCTTTTGAAAAATTTGTGAAGCGAAGATAATTGAATGCAAAACTGTTGTATTTTTACACACTATGCATTCTGAAATGACTTTTCGAATAGTATTTATAGCAGAGGTGATCCAATAACCTCTCAGACGAATGTTGGTTTGAGTGGCTTAAATACCTAGATGCTTACAATCAAAATTGGCATTTCGAATAAAAAGAAATGTCAAATGATGATTTTTCCCCATCAGGATTGGATTTAAAACATCAAAGTCATAATAATTAGAACGAGCCAATCTACCTTTGCTTCTAATGAGCTCTAAATCATCTAGAAATAAATTTAAATTGTTTACCAAATCTGGTGGTGGTTCATTTAACGAAGCATCCTCTTTCACTCTTCTTAAAAAGGCAAGCTCTTTCGGAAAAGATTCTTCCTGCATTCTTTTTAGGCAATATATTCGAGCTTTGGAATCACAATCAATGTTGATTCCTCTAGAAAGTGCTGAAAACTTATATAAAAGTGCACAAACTCTAAAAAGAACATTTAAATTAGAAAAATTTTCAAATTTAATAACAGGAAGATTAGTACTTACATTGACAGTCGCAAGCACTAGAGAAGAATTATTTTCGGAACTCTCCCATCCATAATCAGGCCAGTATATGGGTGCAGAATCCAGCCAT
>SEYY01013029.1:0-17354 GCA_009176605.1 Armadillidium nasatum
AAAATATCGATATAGGTTGAAAATATCATCGATATTTTTTTATATCGATACTTTTTCGGCATCTCTAGTTGAAAGGATATAGTTAGGGATGCTGATATTTAAAACATATCGATATATCGATTATCGATAATTTTTAAATATCAAATTGCCCTCGATACTATCGATAAAAAATATCGATATATTGGTTTACATATATCGTTCATAATATATATATATATATATATATATATATATATATATATATATATATATATATATATATATATATATATATATATATATATATATATATATATATATATATATATATATATATATATATCAATTCTGGTAAGCAAAGCTCAAAGGCCTACCAATATATATATTATATATATATATATATATATATATATATATATATATATATAATATATAATATATATATATATATATATTATATATATATTATACTTTTTTTGTTTCTCTGGTGAGCAAAGGCCGAGGGCTTATCAACCTCCACCAGATCAGGAGAATAGTTAATGGATGATGTGACCTGATACCTGGCGTTTATAAGTGTGTAAGCCAAGGCATGCGTTTAAAAGTGTGCTAGTTGTCGTACAAAACCAATTTTTTTTTTTAAATATATTTGCAAATATTTTACACTTTTCCTAACTGAAATTCGACAAGGATTCCAAAAATATAAAAAATATAATCCTTTTTTATGTACGTTCTGTAGTTTCTTAAATATGTTGCTGGTTTAAACCGAGGTCTGACCTATATATACTGTATATATGATTCGACTGCCGTCGAGAGTGGATGTGGTTGTAAGAAGATGGGAAGAAGAAAGTCAGAAACATCATAAGGAAGTCGATCAGAAGAAAAGAGATGAGAAGAGCAGAAAAGAAGAAAAAACAAGAGAAGAGAGCAGAAGGGTAAGCTGTTGGATATGAAGCTTTAAGATCTTCTTCCTGAGGTTGCAGAGTTTGTTGATAAGAAGAATGGTATTGACCAAAGTAAAATAAAAAAAAAAATTATTTATCGTTATAAATTTTCAGTATTTTTTTTTTGAAAGTAAATTAACAGAAATTCAATAAAATCATTTTTTGTGAAGCAACACATCTTTTGACCCAACGTACTTTCGGCAGTAAAATGGAAAATTATATATTAAAAGAAAAAAAAAAAGGAATTAAGATAGAAGTAACTTCTGATCAATAAAGTATGATTTTTTCTTCGCAGTCGAGTCAAATGAAGAATAGTTCTTAGTATGGTTCAAAAGGCTGGCAATCCTTTTCAACCAAGTTTTCTTCCCACGTATGATTGCAGGAATATTAAAACTTTTTTTCAATTGACACCACCCTGCATCATGCGGGATTTGGTGCAATATATATATATATATATATATATATATATATATATATATATATATATATATATATATATATATATATATATATATATATATATATATATATATATATATATATATATATATATATATATATATATATATATATATATATATATATATTATATATATATATATATATATATATATATATATATATATATATATATATATATATATATATATATATATATATATATATATATATATATATATATATATATATATATATGCACATGAAAAATACCACAAATTTTGCTTAAATTTTATTTTATAAAGGAGCAGAAAACTACTAAAAATTTCTAGAAGTAAAAGAAAAATATCGTTGGTTCGATACTGAGGATAAAATATCGATATATCGGATTTAAAAATATCATCGATATTTTTTCGATACTATCGTAAAAAAGTATTTATATCGATATATATCGAAACTTTTGCAGCATCCCTAGATATAGCACAATACTTTGGATATAGTAAGAAAGAAGTGAAAATTACCTCATTGCTCATTCTTTAAATTCGGGACAAACGGCATAAAAAGTGTATATACGCTTTCATTATTTTATCTAGTTTATATATTTTAAGTTTTCCTTTATATTGGAGAAGTTCTCCTTTATATGGATTTGTAATTTTTTTTATCGTATATTTTCGATATATCACTGTTTGGCAACTAAAACTGCCGATTAAAGAATAGTACTATTTTCAACTTTCAAGTCAGTGTCGCGAACTCGCGATCAAAGTCAATCATCAAACCTTTTAAAAATTGTAAGTGTTTTGTTTGTTCATTACAAGTCTCCATAAATTTCAAAAGTTAAAGGTATGAGGTTATATATTTTTGCTTATTCACCTCTTTCTTATCATTTCTATTGACTTCTCAAATATATACCTCTATATTCTAAACATATTAAAGTTATATATAAAGGAACTACTAGAGGCAACATTTCCTCAGAAAAGTTGATGTGGAAAAGGTGTACCACTAGCCAAGTTAGTGCTACATGGATAAAAAAATAAAAACCAATGAAATAGAATTTAATAGAATTTCTTCAATATAAATGAAAACTTAAATTAGATAATAGTATATACAATAGACTAATAGTTAAATAGTAAAAGAATATAAAAAAATTTATACCAAAGTTGTGGCTAATCAGTGTTGAAAAAATTTGCCACATTAAAAAAAAGAAAAAAACTTTCCCTTGAGGGTTGCCTATATGATAGAGAAAATCTTGCATTTTTTTTTTTTTGTGCAAAAAAAAAAAAAAATAAAAACTTGGTGTAGCTGAATTAATGTGGCCTGAAGGATAGCATTTACACTTAGTTGGTAAGGTCTGCTCTTAAAAAGAAAAACTCTTGGTTTGATATTCAGGCTATTTCAAGTAGACTGTAGGTGAGAAATATATTTGCAATTTTGAGTTCTATTACATGAAGGAAGGTAAATCACAATGAGATGATTATATACAATAGGATATGTTGATGTTAAGTATACATGGTTTTTGTCTCCCCTGGTCTTTAATTATTTAAAATTTAAACTGGAAATATAATGTATATTGAAGAAAATAAAAATTGGGTCAGAAAATCAAATTTTCTAAATGACAATGCACTTAAGGTAGTAAAAATAGATTTCAAACATCATAAAGCTTGCCTTTTGGCTGTAACTTGTAACAATATGGATTAAGAAATTAGGTGGAGGAAGATAATCAGAAAATACATGAATATTAATATAGGAATATATGATATAGACAATGCCAAGTTTTTCAAAAAGTTTTACAGATATTCAAAGATCATGCTGGGGAAATGGGAAAGGCAAGAACTCCCCTTACTTTGGAACTCCAAAAATTAAACCCTAAGGGAAAAGACTCCTCAACTTACTAGGCTAATGACCAAATAGTCTCAGTAAGAACAATGTAAACCATCACCTTAACAAGCCTTTTTCAGAGGTTCTTGATGACTTGTAGATCTCTGATGAAGAAGATTTGTTGAGTGTAACAAGTAATTTGACAAAGAGGATTCACAATTACGCATCAAAAAGTAGAAAAAGGGATAATAATTTTAAAGTATTTACACAATAGTGCTCTCAGAAATGTATTGACGGTCCCACAAAACAGTCATTAGAGGCCCAGAATGAAATATATATACAAAAAACAGGACATCAATGTCCCCAAAGAAGAAAATCAACTTCAGTTCCTTGGAGTTTGGAATTTCATTTATAAAAAAAAAATTTATTATTGGGCAAAAGTTTCTCAAACTATACTTTACAAAAGTCATTTTAGTGCAGCTTTGTTTACAGTATGTGGTGATATTTTTACACTGGTCACATCATGTCTGGATTATTATGGCCAATAGTAATATTATTTTATGGAATGCTTGATCTATTTTAAAGAAATTTCCACATTTAAAGCATTTTATATATTTACATCAGCCCTTATTAGTGGGAATACCTGAGACTTGGCTTAAACTTTCAATTCAGGCCAGATTTAAGGAGTATAATATTGTTAGGAGGGATAGAAAGAAAGGAAATGGTGGGGGTCTTATCTTGATTCATCAATCACTCAATTTTAGAAATGTTGATCTAAAGTCTTTTCTGAATGGGAAATTAGAAACATTGGCAATTAAGGTGAGCCTTCTCAGAGGATGGACTCATTTCATCCTTTGTTATAACCCATGCAAAGATATCTCTAAAATGGAATTTGATCATTATATCAGTCAGTTATTTCCCCCTTTGTTATTATTAAGTTGTCATGTTCATCAAATTTTAAAGTACATCATTATATATGATGTGCAGAATTTTAGATAGGAATGTCTGAAGCACATTCTATCTTCTAAATGTCTCCATCATTCATTGTTCTTACATATAGTGAACTTTAAATATGTATGTAGTCTTTGATGAACACAATGATGATATTATTTATAATTGAATTTTATATATATTTTGATTTCTATATTGAATTTGACAATTCCAGTTAAATACATGGCAGAAAAATTTGTATCTATAAGGGTTCTTCTCCCATTACCCTTGACCCTGTAAGTAGTTTACTTTTTCACTGAATTTTTGTTTTTCACTTCACATCAATATTTAATGAGCATTGGGTCTTCATATCAGTATAGGCCTATTTTGTCATATAAATAGTATATATTACTATATACTATTTATATGTCAAATTAGTTGTTAATCAAAATTTAAAATGGATGCTTTCTATGTATATATATTATTATTTACCATATTTTAAAATTAATTTTTTATTTTTTTATATATTGTTCAAAAGCAGGTTTTGATACTTAGCCTTTTTTAATTTATTTTAATATATTTTGTCTTTATAATTTTAAAAGGGATAAAAAATTTTTTGCTCCCTTGATGCTTATAGTTACGAAGATGTCTGAAGACAATTTTTGTATAATATACCAAAAATCTTAGATTTTTTCAATAAAAAGAAACGCTACCTATAGAACCTGTAATTTTAAATAATGATAGACTACATATTGTTTAATTGAGATTTGAGACTGAAATATTGATTTCTGTATTAAATTTGATGATTAAATTTAAATGTATAACAGATAAATATTTGTCTATGTAGGGGTTATGCTCTCTATCACCGACCTCAATTCCTCATTTGAACCTTATAAAGAAACTATCTAGAAAGTTCTCTTTCTCAAATAAGGTGTGAACTTTGTCTAAAATCTAAACAAAAAATAAATTTATTATTATATGAATTGATAATCTTTGATCAATTTATAATGATTTTCTCTTATCGAATGAAAATATTTTAAAAGTGGTAATTGTAGAAGGCTCTAAACCTCTCTATTTAAACCATATGGGATGAATTAGAGAACATACAGTTGTCCTTGAGGACTGTACCATGACATACAAAGTACCCATGTAATGTAATGAATTTATGGTATTTAACAAGGGCAGGATTAAATTTAAAATTTTGTAGTAAAATCTCCACAACTTTCCATATGGTAGAATGTCGGCACAATTAATTTGATGTTTTTATATTGCTGAAGTATGAAATTATAAGCTGCTACTTTTACCAACTTTAAAATTATAAGGCTACAGAAAATAATTTTTTTTTTTTTTTTTTTAATCAATTTATACCTGAAATCATTTTTGAATCTGCTTTAAGCATTCTAATGATTTAATATCTTTTTTTTTTTTGTGAAGGATTGAGATTTTTAAAGGTCCTAAATATTAAAAGAATGACTTTTAATTTTACTGTTTATGATGCTTTAGAAATGTTCTTCCGAATTGTTATTTTTATTTTAAAGTAGTCAAATGATTTTGTTCAGTCATAACTAGATCAAAAACCCAAAGTAAAATGAGATCAGTCTTACATAAGGAAATATTAATGATTAAAAATGAGTTGTCTCAAGCTCAAAGATTTTGTTTCTGAAATCAGGATTTAAAAATTTAAAAAAAAAAAATTTTAAGAGACCATATAATTAATGTAATAGTTATCATATGTTTGTTTTTCTTTGTTCAATAATTTCAAATATATAATTACCATGACCCTAAGTACGTATTTATAAAATTGAATGACTGAAAGGCTTTGAAAAATAGCTCTTATAATTCTTTGAAAATTTATATCTAATATAAAATCAGTTAAATTTACCTGTAAATTTGATTCATAAAACATTGACATAAAGAATTTTACAACTGTAATCACTAAAACCCTAATTAGTATTGTGAAAATAGAGCCTTTAATCATAGACCTCTATAATTAGTTCTCATAGTTCCCTGAATATCATTATTTAAAAAATATAAAATACAAGAACTTTAAATATTGAAATATTCAACCCCTATTATTAAAAACATTGGACTTCGGCAATTAATACAAAAATATGATCTAAAGACATGTCTTAAAAAACAACTTATAATTTCCTGGATATTTAAGAAATTAAAAATTCAGTGGAATTCACCTATAAATGGTGAATGTCTTCAGTGTTAATTAAAATCTATATACAATTCACAAAAACTGATGTAATGCTAACATAATATTGCATAACTGACAGACATCAGTATTTTACTTTCAAAATCTCTTGAATATCATTATTTTTGAAATACAAATGGAATGAATTATCCTCTCCATTTCAAAAACTTATTTCCTTATTTTGAAATTTTTAATAAATTTCAATTCTAAATTTGATTCTAATTAAGTTTTGATTTCAAGATCAGAATTTACTCCAAAATTATGATCTAATTTCAATACTAAGAATGAGTCAAATACTGAAGTAGTCCAGAATCAGAATGAGTACACCCTTATAACTGATTCCAGTCTTAGAAATGATTCAGAAATCCAAAATGCTATTTATTATAAGTTTGAAAGAAAAAATACATTTAATTCTATTAATAATTAAAAATCTGAGAAGAATACCTTTACAGAACAATATTGAGCTAATACTAATTATATTAAGTGTTTTAGTCAGTAAACTATTGATCCCTTCTAAATTGGAGCTTTGTGAAAAGGTCAGACATTTGACCTTATCCTTATCCTGTTACATCACTACTTGTTTTTTATTTCCTGAATTTTTTTCTCATTTTTATATGCAGTAAAATTATATTGACATTTAGGAATGGATAAATGCCTATAATAATGGCATTCAACATATTAATGAAAAAATAATGTTAAATATGAAATATCAGAATATTTCAAAATGACACTAAAATTATTTCTTCACAGATTGCTAATTATTTAAAGGTATTTCTATTAAAATAAAAGTAAAAATGGATATCAAATCTGAAATTGAAGTAATGAAAGAAGAATTAGTTCCAGAATATGATTTTTCTCAAAATTTTCAGGTAATATTATATATATATATATATATATATATATATATATATATATATATATATATATATATATATATATATATATATATATATATATATATATATATATATATATATATATATATATATTTTTTTTTTTTTTTTTTTTTTTTTTTTTTTTTTTTTTTTTTTTTTTTTTTTTTTATTATTATGAATTATTCCCATATAAATATATTATTTACTATTCAAATTATTTAAATTTTTCAAAATGGCTGTGAAACCCAACATCTTAATAAATATCTCAATTTGAGTGCAGTCATGTGTTGATACACTCCATTCGAAGGTGTGTAAGTGAATATAAGTAGGGAAAGAAAGAAATAAAGACTAAGAGATTTCCTGAATTTGAAAGAATGTACGTAGCAGTAAAAGTTGGGGTCAGACAGCAGATGAGACTTTGTAGAAGACAAATCACAAATTCATTCTCAGTAGAAAAGGTTTGCAACTGTAAGTAGAAAAGAGCAGTTGTTGTGATGGTGTACAAGTGATGTAAGAGAACTTTTAATGATTAGAGAGATTATAGATAGTCAGTAAGGATGAGAATCTTGATAGAAAGCTATGCTGATATAGACTCCACCATTCCAAAAAGTTTTGTACTCCATGTAAGAATGATTGAAACCTCTGATGAGTTGAAAAAGTTTTGAGCTAATTTTGGGATGAGATATAATATAATCCTTTCTAGAAAGAGAAATCCCAAACATACTGAGGTTGCATGAAATTTCAGTTTGTTTTTTGCAAATATGTTATAGTTGTTTTGGAAATTGTTGAAAAAAGATGAAGCAAACGAAGTTTTAGGCATTACAAAATAACCATTTTATTTCTTGACAAATCTGTGAACATTTTTCTCATGGTGTTCCTATAATTGTTTTCGTTTTTTTGGTTGTGCAAAATGATTTTCTGAATGAAAGGATTAATTATAGGTGAAATAACCATCATATGAGTGCATAGATCATACAAGGTTATTAATGAAAGTAGAAAACACCAACAATCATAAAAATAAAGTACATTTTGTGGTTTAATTACAAAGTAAAATATAACATCTTATGATACCAAATAGAATCCAAGTTAGCTAAATGTTATATTATTTATTTTGTTAGTAAATCCTAATCATAAAAAGAATTTAAATATGAGGGATTGCATGACATTTTACAACAAGTCTTGAAGAGAAATAATACTCAAATGTAAATATTACAAATTATTGTCAAAATTATTTGGTAGGTTTGACCTTACTTCTTATAGAGTAAAAGGATTAACTTTCTCCAAATGCATAAAACATACATGCCCCACTTTATCTTTCTCACCAACCATCTTCAGTGTAAACACCTCATCCACACATCCCCTACACTCTAAAATCCTCTTGTTCCTCTCTTACCCCCTCTCTAGTCAATTCTTTTATGAGTTCTCTTGTTACTAATATCCACCTATATATCTTCCTCAATGGACTTATTCCCCTATAATTCCTACACAAGATCTTATTCCCTTTTCCTTTATATATAGGCACTATGCAAGCATCCTGCCATTCCAGAAGCACTCTCCATTCTGTTCTATTTAACTAGTCAACCACCTCTCTCTACATCTCCCTCCTAATGTACCTTCTCTATTATCTTTCCCACCTCTTTCTCTCCTTGTAATAACTCACCAACTTCACCCTTCACTTCCTCCCAATACTTTTCTCTCCCTCTTCTTGCCCTATTTATTTCTATCCTAAACATTTTACTTTTCTCCTTAAAATTTTCTGCTAGCTTTCTGCCACACTTCTCTTCCACTCTCCTTTTTTGTCTTCAACCTCCCTCTTCACCTACCTATACTCTTCCCAATCCCTACTCTCTTTCGTACCCAAATATCTGTTAAATGCTTCCTCTTTCCTTTTCATCAACCATTCACCCCCTTTTGTCTACAGTTCCCATATATATATATATATATATATATATATATATATATATATATATATATATATATATATATATATATATATATATATATATATATATATATATATATATATATATATATACTCAAGGTGGAAAAAAAACATGTTTTTAAAAAATACAAAAACCAATGGTTTTTAATAAATCCAAAAGAATTTTTTTTTTTTTTTTTTTTTTTTTTTTTAAACTTTAAATGTGATATTTCAGTAGTTTCTTTGTTTATATAGTGCGATGGCTGTAATGCCACCTACATAGGAAAGACAGTTAGAAACCTTTCTCACGTATTGCTCAGCATATAGGTATTTCAGTTAGAACTTTAAATCACATGCATCATTCTCCCTATTCGGCTACAAATCCTCATCCTCTCCAGGCAAACCATCGTATACAGGATACCAATTTTGGAGTTTTGGCTCAAGTTGAAGAACCTGATCTTCAGTTATTGGAATGCTTATTAAAATATCTAGATGACATATTTGTCATCTCAAACCGAACTTAAATGAAAATTTAAATTCTAATACTTTACAAATATAGAAGTGAAATTTTGTTAACAAAGTGAAATCTTTTTTCAAGTTTAAAAGTTTACTCATTTATTTATCAATATACTTATTGTTATTTATTTATATCACTTTCATACTATTTTATTTATTTATTTTTTTACCTTTTAATAATTTTTATATTATGCTTATATATTTTTTTCCTGTTCAAAAAATTTTATCATTACATTGTAAGCCTTGAAAATGGAAAGAAGTAATCTTAATCGAAACTAGTCTCCTAATATTTATAATTTAACATAAAAATGTTTAAATATTTTGATCATCCTCGCTATATATATATATATATATATATATATATATATATATATATATATATATATATATATATATATATATATATATATATATATATATATATATATATATATATATATATATATATATATATATATATATATATATATATATATATATATATATGAAAGCTATAGATTTTGCTCTAAGCTACTTTTCATTTTATTTTAGCTATAAAGAAAAAAAATGTTTTTTTTATTTGGTTTAAACTAGGGATGGAGTGAAGTATCGGTATCAGTATCGGCATATTTTCCGGTATCGGTATCGGCCTTTTCAGTATTGGTATCGGTATCGGCAAAAAATTTGCATAGTAAAGTATCGGTAGTAGTATCGGCATAAAATTTTGGTATCGGTATCGTTTAAACCCAAAAACCCATGATGGTTTAAACCTAACAACCCTGTATATACTCAATTCCATTCATTTTATTTCAGAGCTTTCCTCACAATGAATCAAACATCCCTTTACCAGAAAGTATAAAGAAAGAATTAGATGAAAATTCATCTTTTATAAAGTCAGAGCCAAGAGAATCCGATTTGGAATTTGTCTTTAATGAAGAGAAGGTCAAAAATAATGTCATAAAATCAGAAAATTCTGACATGATTATGAAGAAGTTTGATACTCAACATGTAAGGGTATGTTCTAAGTCATTTGTGTTATATTTTATTCACCTTGGAAACAGATGGTTATAAAAACAGGATTCATTACTTTTCTTTATTATTATTAGTTATTATTATTATTATTATTATTGTTATTAATCCAATGTCTTTTATAGAACTTTATGAGTGTGAAAAATGTTTCTTCGTTGCTAAATAAAGTAAATGAAAAGGGTTTAAAAGCACATTTTGAATCAGACGAAGAGGAATATTTTGCACAAATTTTGACTTCAAAGTTTCCTTTGCTGCTTCTCAAGAAGTTTAGTCACAAGGAATTAATGGTAAAATATTTATTAATTTATTATTATTGTTTTGTTGTTGAAAGAAGTTTTTTCAAATAGGCTTAATTATTATGTGGATTTTCTGTTAGGAAGAAAGGAGCTAAAAAGCAGTACTGTGGCTGCCCCACCAAAATTTTCAGAACAAAAATAATTATTTAAAACCCAACTAGTTGGCCTATTATTTTAGCCCACAAAACCTAAAACAATAAAATTTAACATAAAAGAAGGTTACTCACCAACAACATAAAAGTTTGTCAACTGCAATAGTAAAGGCTTCTAAAAACATATTTGGATATACATTTTTTAAGTTAAAAAAAATTTATATTATTGGATAAGTTTTATCAGTGGCCTTTTAGCCCATTCAAACGTCAGAGCTGAAATCTCGTAACTCTGAAAGCAAAACAGGTACTATCAAACTCATCAAAATAAGTTTAAGTCAAATTAATAACAGGTAGAAGTACATAATGAGCTTGTTCTATAACTAACATTTTTGCAGTTGTATTAGTTAGAGCTCCAATGCTATTGTTTGTTTGTATTTTTTTATTTTTTTATTTTTTTTTTTTTTTTTTTTTTGTTTTTTTAACTTTTCTTTAAGTGCTTAGTGTTTTAATATCTTGGTGTTTTAATCTCTTAGTGTTTTAATCTCATAGTGTTTTAAATTAATTATTATAGGTTGTCCGTGAATATCGTCATTTTCAGATAAGTATTGTTTTAACCTAAGTAAACTTTTACCATTTATATTTACTATATATTTTCTACTGTCTTTTAACTGAATTTCCTTAGCATAAATATACTTTACAATTTGTTTAGATAATTATAGCTTTATTATTTTTAATTATTGATCTTTTAATAGTTTTAATAATTTTAATATTAATTATTTTGTTTTTAATGTTAGTTTACGTTACTGTGTACTTTGCGTGTGTGCGTGCGTACGTGCGTGCATGTGTCCGTGATGTGTGTCTGCGTTTTTTTTTTTTTTTTTTTTTTTTTTTTTTTTTTTTTTGAATGTCTAATCTGAGTGATCGTGGGGTTGGGCGTAGACGAGGGCTTTCTATTACCTTTGCTAACGTCCGTGACCTTCGATCTAATTTAGCGTCTGTTGAACACCACCTCTCTTCCTCTCTTCCTAACCTTTTGCTTCTGTCTGAGACCCAGCTGGACAGGGATTCTTTCTCTAGCAATCTTAATGTCTCTAACTACAACTTTTTTCATAATTTCCGTCTAAATGGTGGAGTCTGTGCCTATATTAACATTAACACTCCTGTGACACGACTCGTAAATCTAGAATCTCCTAATTTCGATGTTTTATGGCTTAAAATCTGTCTTCCTACTACTACAATTATCTTGTGTTTCTGCTACTGCTCCCCTAATGGAACAGATTTTCCAGTTTTTTTTTCAATATCTTACTACTACTCACGAGACTGTCACTTCTCATCCAAATGCTGAGGTCCTCTATTTAGGGGATTTCAACGTACACCACACTGAGTGGTTGGGTTCCTCTCACACTGATACAGGTGGGAGGGAGGCCAAATCATTCAGCATTCTTAACGATCTAGGAGCAGTTGATTAGGGAACCCACACACATTCCAGATCGTCCTAACCAATTCTTGAATACACTTGATTTATGCTTCACCTCTACTCCTTCTAGTTATAAATACACCATTTTCCCTCCTATTGGTAACTCTGACCATAATCTTATAGCTCTTAGTTATAATGCTTTCTCTCCAACAGCTCCACCATGCCCTAAACGTACTTTCTGGCACTTTAATCTGGCTAATTGGGGGGCAATGCGCCGCTTCTTTGCTAACTATCATTGGAGTGAATCTTGCTTTGTCTCGGGGGACGCTTCTGTCTCTGCTAAAAAGGTAGGGGCCGTAATCCTTGACGGGATGGGCAGATTCATTCCATCTTCAACTAAATCTTTTTCTCCTCAAAATCCTTGGTTGGATGGCAATTGTTCTCTTGCCCTTCGGGAGAGAGACAATGCTTATCGTGAATGGAAAAACTCTCCTTCTCCTATCACTCTTGCTAATTTTCATTCAGCTCGGAATCGTTGCAGGGATATTCTTCGACGGACTAAGCGTGCTTTCATAAAAAGGAAGTGCGCTGACCTCCATGGCTCTCCTACTGATAAAAATTTCTGGCCTCTTGTCAAAAATATCTCTAACAACTTCTGTAAATCTGCCTTTCCTCCTCTTATTCGCTCTGATGGTTCTGTAGCTAATACTCCTTCTGAAAAGGCTAATCTCTTCGGCCTCCTTTTTTCATCTAATTCCACCCTGCTCGATTCTGGCATCCCTCCTCCTCCCTACTCTCAGGTGTCCCATGCCTCCACCTGTAATTACTCATGATCGGGTGCATGGGATCCTGAAATCTATGAACGTCAGGAAGGCCCCCGGATGGCATTCCCCCTCGTGTTCTGAGGGAGTGTGCTTCCGAGTTGGCCCCTGTCCTCGTTCAGCTCTACTCTCTATGCCTTAATACTAATACTTTTCCTCAATGCTTTGTTCAGCCGATCCCGAAAAAAGGTAGTCGCTCTGACCCTTCTAACTATCGACCTATAGCTCTCACTTGTGTTCTGTCTAAAATTTTTGAAACTCTCCTCAACTCTCATTTCCTGGATCATTTGGAGTCTCATTCTCTTCTCTCTGATCACCAGTATGGCTTTCGACGCTCGAGTTCAACTGGTGATATACTTTCCTATCTTACTGATCTATGGTCTTCTGCCCTTAGGGACTTCGGGGAGTCTTGTGTGGTGGCGCTTGAAATATCCAAGGCTTTCGAAGGCTCTCCAAGCTCCCTTCCTTTGGGTTTCCTCCTTCCCTTTGCTTACTCTTGTCTAGTTTTCTCTCAGATCGTTCCATTTCGGCTCTTGTAGATGGAGCGACCTCTTCCTCCTTTTCTGTCAACTGTGGTGTTCCTCAGGGTTCTGTTTTATCTCCAACTCTATTCTTACTTTTCATTAATGATCTTCTCAACTGCACTTCTAACTCTGTTCACTCTTATGCTGATGACTCAACTCTACATTCTTCTACTCATTTCAAATCTGCTCCCTCGTTTGCTTCTAGAGTTGCTTCTCGTCTTCAACTTTCCGATTCTATTCTTGCCGATCTGGATGGAATTTCCCGGTGGGGTCATAGCAACCTTGTGAAATTCAACTCTTTAAAAACTCAACTTCTTCACATCTCCCTCTCAAAAACACCTCCTAACTTTCCTACTCCTCTTCGATGGCTCTCCCGTCTTACCTGTAAATAACATTAACATTCTTGGTCTAAACATAAACAACAAACTGTCTTGGAAACCTCATATCACAATGGTTGCTAAAGCGGCCTCTAAGAAGCTGGGGGTTCTGTTCAGATTGCGAGAATTTTTTCTTCTGAGCAGTTACTCCAAATATATAAGGGGTCTTATTCGCCCTTGTATGGAGTACTGTTCTCACATTTGGTGGGCTCAGGCTCCTCCTCTCTTCTGGATAGGGTTGAGTCAAATGCTAAAAGATTAATAAACTGTCCCCTACTTTCAAACTCTCTTGACCCTCTTTCTCTGCGACGTGACGTTGGCGCGCCATCTCTTTTCTATAGGTATTACAATGGCATGTGCTCGAGGGAATTGGCCTTCCGCATTCCTCCTCGTTGCACAAGGGGTGCCCTGCTTTCGCACCAATTTTGTGTGGACGTAGGAAACCCCAGGCTAGCCCATTGTAGTGCCTCCTTTCCAGCCACCTCTATTCTGTGGAACTCTCTACCATCATCTATTTTTCCTCCTGTATTTAATCTTCCTCTCTTTAAGGCTTCCGTCTGTGCCCACCTGAGGGTTGTACGTTAGGTGTGTGTGTCTAAAGGAATTTTCTTCCTTATGTGTGTGCCCCCTCCTTGAAAAGGGCTCTGCCCGTGAGTGGTGGCGTTCTGTAAAAAAAACAATCAGATATTTAAAAATTAGCAATCCTAGGGCAGACTTCGTCTAGGGCCAAAAGCTAGCCAACCCTAATTTAATTCCAGAGTTTAAAATTCCCACTCCAAAGCACTATATAGAATTCCTCAAAATTGGCATAGATATTAAAAAATTGATGTTCTGGAAGATATTCTTTTAAAAATGTTTGCACTGAGTAACGTTATATTTTATCGTGTCAAAGTAATAAATAAGTAGTGCCAAACACATGTAAACATTCATTTTTTTAAAAATTGTGTTGCCATCCAAAAATGGATGTCCTAATTTTGGATATATTTTAGAGTATCCTAACTTTTAAAACAAATAAATAATGTAACCAATATAAAAGATTAATTTCCAATATTATACTGATATACTGTACCTATGTACGAGGATTCTATTTAAGGTTATATATGAATTAAAATAGTTTATGAATAAATAATTTTGAAAATTACATTATATTTTAACATATTAAAATAAATATTAAGAATTTATATAAAACACCACGTAAAAGTCGAAAAACAAATGGAGACTACAAAAACGGGTTTGTTTACATTCAGTTTGTTGACATCTAAATATTTAATTATATCAGAAGGTATCTTCAGAAAACTTAGTGACGTCATTTTCGCGCTAAAATTGAGAGTTATCGCGCCTAAATACAATACCATTTTTCTTCTAAACTTTTATAAAAACTAAAATTAATAAAAAGGAAGAATAGAAAACTACTTTAATAAAAATACTTGAATTTTTTTCTACCTTTTTCTTTTCATTTGTTTTGCAGACTCTCATGATGAATGCTGCTGAAGGAGAAAAAGATTTGGAAGTGAAAAGTACTTCAAAAAGCAAACCTCAGAGAGCAGAAGTGCCTCAACAAAACATAAAAAAGTATCATGTAGAAAATTTGAGTTGCAGATATTGTAATTTTAGTTTTAAAAGCAAAGATGAGTTGAAGACTCATTTAAAAACACACAACAAAAGAAAGTTTAAGTGCGCTCATTGCAGTTATGAATGCAATTTCAAATCAGTATTAAAAAATCATATGCTGATTCACAGAAATATAAAGTTGTATAAATGTTCTGACTGCTCATATGAATGTAATCAGAAAGGACACTTAAAAACACACATGCTTACACACACAAACATAAAATTATTTAAATGTTCTGACTGTTCCTATGAATGTAATCATAAAAAGAAGCTTAAAAAAACACATGCTTATACACACACAAACGTAAAATTATTTAAATGTTCTGACTGTTCCTATGAATGTAATCAAAAAGGAACACTTAAAAACACACATGCTTAATACACACACAAACGTAAAATTATTTAAATGTTCTGACTGTTCCTATGAATGTAATCAGAAAGGAAGCTCTTAAAAAGACACATGCTTACACACACAAACGTAAAATTATTTAAATGTTCTTACTGTTCCTATGAATGTAATCAGAAAGGAACTTAAAAAGACACATGCTTACACACACAAACGTAAAATTATTTAAATGTTCTGACTGTTCCTATGAATGTAATCATAAAGGAAGCTTAAAAATACACATGCTTAATACACACACAAACGTAAAATTATTTAAATGTTCTGACTGTTCCTATGAATGTAATCAGAAAGGAAACTTAAAAACACATGCTTACACACACAAACGTAAAATTATTTAAATGTTCTTACTGTTCCTATGAATGTAATCAGAAAGGAAGCTTAAAAAGGCACATGCTTAAGCACTTAAAGACAAAACGGAACAAAAATGTTACATAATAGAGATGGGAGTGCCGTTCGATAACAACTTGGCTGCATATGAAAGAGAGAAAAAAATAAAATACATTCGATTAAAACATGAAATAAGAAGAATGTGGGATATTGAAAATATTTCAATAATCCCAATAGTAGTGGGAGCGATGGGCGTGACCAAAAAGAGCCTCATTGAACATCTAAATGGTTTACCAGTGTCAATCACCTCGCTCGAAATAACCAAAACGATAGTCAAGAAGAGCATCGCAATATTGAGATTAGTCCTAGGGGGTGGTTAAGCAGTGAAAGGGGAAAATGAAAATGCAAGTAAATGACTCCCTACAGTCAAGGTTTGACTGCGGAGAATTTATAGCAGAACCCTTCAAGGAAGGGAAATTTAAAAAAACAAAAAGAAGAAGAAAGTCGAGTGGTAATTTTTAATTTCTTTTTTTCGCTTTAATTGTATATAAAACCCACGTCAAAAACGGTTTTTAAAAAGAAATGCAAGACCATTTTTTTTTTAATTTTAACTTCAAAGGCATTGTTGTAGCACTTTATTTGTTTATGTAGTATTTATTTTAATGTTTTTGTAACTTTTTCTATTAAAATCTTTTTTTAATCTTTAGTTTTAATACCAAAAGTTGTTACTTTTCATGAAATATTTTTCAAAATTGCTGGATACCATGGCTGCCCTCTGTTGTCTTTGAATGTCAGAGCCTTGACTAAGCAAACTCTCCACGTCCGCTGAGCTAATTAATGAAGTATTATATTTAATAAAC
>SEYY01013030.1:7500-12500 GCA_009176605.1 Armadillidium nasatum
AATCAACTGGCTTCTAATATTCTCGTCTCCGTATTGAAGCAGAGAGAAAATAGTCATTTACAATCTGACAAAACTCTGTTCCTTGGTTAATCCAATTAGCATACCTATTCTTTTTCACAACTGCATCCAACTTAACCTTTATCTGACCTTAATATTAAACTACTAAACCTTTGGGGCTCAATGGAAACCAATGTGTATCCCCTTAGAAGTCCCCTTTCAGAGAACTGTACAGTCACTTCAATACTATTACTACTATTGTTATTATTGTTATTATTTTATATTATTATTATTGTTAGTATTAATATTTGTATAGTTAGTAGTATAGGACCTACTACATATTGTAAATTACAGTGTACGTTCAATGAATAAAGAATTTTTTTGAATTTTGAATTATTATTTCATTTTTCCCCTTGACCTTCATACTTTCTTCAAACAACCTCAGCTGTTTGTCATTCTTTCTCTCTTCAGTTCCATTACTCCACCACTCTTCACCGTTTTACTTACTCTTATACATTTACTCCATTGGAAATGTTTTAAACATTCATTTCCATGACAAGAACAATTTTAATCAACGTGCACGGGGACATGTCGGTCCTTGATTCTGATTGGACTAAATTATTATTATTATTATTATTATTATTATTTTTATTATTATTTATTATTATTATTATTATTATTATTATTATTATTAATTATTATTTTTTTTTTTTTTTTTTTTTTTTTTTTTTTTTTTTTTTTTTTTATATAATATATATTATATATATATATATATATATATATATATATATATATATATATATATATATATATATATATATATATATATATATATATATATATATCTATATATATATATATATATTATTATATATACTCACGAAAATTTGATTAATATTAAAAAAAGGATTGTATTAATATTGCTTTTTGAATATATTTTCCAAATTATAATTCAATTAAGATACAAATGTTTGAGATTCAAAAGTCGAACCTTTGAAGTTTGAGAATTGTAAGTTAAAAAACTCTAAAATATTGAAATTTTGAGACTTGAATTTCAGAATAAAGCATCGGAGTCACAGTTCGGAGTAGGAGTGGCAGAAGGAGTCACAGTTCGAGTAGGAGTAGCAGAAGGAGTCACAGTTCGAGTAGGAGTAGCAGAAGGAGTCAGAGTTTGAAATTTTAACGTGCTGGAGTCAGTCGTGTGTTCTTCCGACAAGGTAGAGCCACTACAAATAGGAACAAAATGTCAATACGTTTATTATTATTATTATTATTATTATTATTATTATTATTATTATTATATATATTATTATTATTATCATTATTATTATTATAATTATTATATTATTATTATTATTTTTATTGTTATTGTTATTATTATTATTATTTATTATTATTATTATTATTATTATTATTATTATTATTATTATTATTATTATTATTATTATTATTATTGGTTAATCTGATTCTATCTATTGCTCACTTAATTTATGAGAAAATTTTGGTTGATAAATTTTTAATATAATAATATTGGTACATAGTGTCTGTTTTTGGTATTGACAAAACTGGGAGATTTGGTATCGGTAAAACTTTGGGTATCGTTCCTTCACTATTATGGGCATTAGTTGGGTGGTTTGGCATGTCAAACTCCTTCTCCCCCACCCCTCGAAATTTTCGGGAACTTTATGAATAAAAATCTTATAAAAAATTCATTTATGCATATTATATATATATATATATATATATATATATATATATATATATATATATATATATATATATATATATATATATATATATATATATATATATATATATATATATATATATATATATATATATATATATATATATATATATATATATATATATATATATATATATATATATATATATATATATATATAAAGTAAAAATAAACTTCTTTCATATAACTCCTTAATAGCATATTCTGTAATACCTTCGCCTAAAATGACTAATAAAATTTTAAAACTAACAAAAGCTTATACGAGACTCGACACTAAAAGAATAAAAAAAAATTTCCTTCAAATAACCCGAATCAAACGCTCTAAAAAAAAAGAAGGGAGTAGCAAAATCAAAACAAAAACATTAATTCAAACTCAGAAATGGAAATTCAATAGAAAAACACTCTAATAAAGAGAAGCGACAGCTAAAATTTTCCCTCCATTTTCAACAAGCTCCCAACTGCACCAAATCTTTAGCCCAATTAGCGAAAATCGTCTGCACAAACAAGCACGAAAAGGGCGCTTACAGAAACCGATTACTCACGTGGTTGGAAAGCAATCCTTCGATTAAGAGTATCGGTCGGAAGGCCAAGCCATCTGAGTCCTGTTTGGAGAAGGAGTGAGGGATAATAATAAAGGGAAAACACCGGAAATCCGAACAAGAGGGTAAAAAACCATCACAAACAGGTTTTACTTCAAATACTCTTCTATCAATATTTCATATATATATATATATATATATATATATATATATATATATATATATATATATATATATATATATATATATATATATATATATATATATATATATATATATATATATATATATATATATATATATATATATATATATATATATATATATATATATATATATATATATATATATATATATATATATATATATATATATATATATATATATATATATCGGAGAGTGTGCAATAATTATTATTTTGGATACCGTCGTTCACAATTACCCTTATATATACAGCCACCTTAAGAGAAAGAGATGTGAATCCGTGTTTGAGAAGCCGAATAGCCATAAAATTTATCCATGTAATAGTAGAGAGATATGGCAAAACATATAAATACATTCAGACATAGTCGAGCGCATAACTCTGGTAAGCCAAGCATAATCTGAAGCTTTCCCGAATCTTCCCCTTTTATCAGAGATTGTGAGCAGTGATTGCATTCATTGTTCAAATTATCCCCTCTCTCGTTGCAGAAATCGCGTTTTCACAATTGCAGTCTGAATGTCAAATGGGGAGGACCGATGGCTTAATTCCTTTTTAGGAGGAGACACGACGACGAAAAGGGACTCCTTCTTCTTCGTTTCTATGTCACTGTTTATTCTTTCGTTCAAATGGCTCGTTCAAGAATCTTAAAGAAGAACCTGTGAAATATACAACGAGAGCTTACGGCTCTCTTAAACTTTATCATGTCAATTATTGTATGAACATTCGCCTTATCATTATATATATATATATATATATATATATATATATATATATATAATATATATATATATATATATATATATATATATATATATATATATATTATATATAATTCTTTCTTGATACTTCTCTTTCTATTCTATTTCTTCATCCACCCCAGTATATTTTGGGGTGGTTCACTATATAAAAGATATTCAACTCTCCTCTCACTAACTCTCTTCAATCTCTTTCTACCCGTCGAATTGTTGCGTCACTCTCTCTATACTATCGCTATTACAATGGACACTGCTCTTCTGAACTCTCTCGTTGCATACCTCCTCAACTGAGAAGGGCTCGTGCGACTCGTCTTTCTACACAGTTCATCCTTTCTCTGTCCAACCTCTCAGACTTAACCGCTATGCTCTGTCCTACATACTTACTGGTAAGTCTGGAACACACTCCCTTCTTCTATTTTTCCAACTTCCTATGACTTACACACCTAACGTCGTGTATCAGGTCATGTCGGCCTTTAATTTGACCAGGCTTCCGTCTTTCTCCCCAACTCCGGTGGAATTTTGGTAGGCCTCTGGCCTTTGCCCACCGGAGGTGATATAAAAAAAAAAAAAAAAAAAAAAAATATATATATATATATATATATATATATTTATATATATTATATATATTCTGATCATAATGTATAATTGAATATGTTTCCCCTATTCTAAAGTGTCTAGAAATGATGACAATATATGCTAGTATTCGTTTTTACAGATATGGAGTAAATTTTAAATAACAAAGTTATTTTTACTAGTTAATAGCTATATACTAATTAAATAAAATAAACTTGTCTATTGAACACTTAGACTGTAACACATGTAAGGCTAAAGCACAACCCAAAGTGGACCTCTATCCAAAAAAAGTTCTGATAAATCTTATGGAGGTATTGTGTTGTTATGATCCATTTTAGTTGGTATCAGTTAATGTATTGATTATAACAGAGAGCTAATGTCTAAGTTATTTAAAAGCTCCTTTGAAGGTATAAAGAGTGCTATTCTGATTAATCTCAAAACTGTGTTATTTCATCAAGATAATGCACAACTTTAATACACCAAAGATTACATAAGAAGTGAAGTCTTCTGATAAGAGAGAATCTCACACTCTCGTTATTCGTCATCTGATTACCACTATTACGTAGTTTATTGAACAATTCTAATGAAATTAAATTGTAAACAAAAGATTAACTGGGAAACCACACATTCTTTACATTCTTTCTCTCAAATTCTTCAAACTGAAAGTCTTTTTTAAAAAAAGGAAGGAAAGAAACTGTGTTCCGAAGTTTGTGAATCGTCGGAAGGAAGTCATTGATAGATTAGGCAACCTGTTGTTCAATATAATAATACATGAAATACTGATATAATTTCTTCCAACTCGTAATTAAGAAATTTACGAAATGGTACATAGAGTGTATTTAAATAGTGAATCGGAGTTCATATTTTCGAATTTGCGGATGCGGACTTTGAATTTTAAGTTTGATAGATGGATTCGTGCGGATGCGGATATTGAATTTTCGAAATCGGATGCGGAATTCTCATGCGGACGGATGTTATGTCACAGATAGAATAAGATTTAAATATAATATATATATATATATATATATATATATATATATATATATATATATATATATATATATATATATATTATATATATATATATATATATATATATCACTTCACCTTTCCCACTTTCGTGAGGTGGTGCCCGCCACAATTCCCTTACAAACATAACTATTCTTACCTTTCAACGCTTTCACCAC
>SEYY01013030.1:17500-25614 GCA_009176605.1 Armadillidium nasatum
GCATATGTAGGCCAAACTGGTCTACAATTGAAAGTGAAGGATTGATAAGCATAGAAGAGTTTCCTTTAGAACAGACCATCCTTTTTGCTCTCCTGTACACTCTGTCATAAAAGACCATGGACATACCCACCCTTTTTCTTCATTAAATTTCTCTGTTCTTCAACATGCATCTTCCCTTCTTGATCGTAGGATTTTGAAGTTTTATATATAAAACTCATTGCCCATCTTTAAATGATCAAGCTTCTTCTATTGTCCTTTTCAGAAAGTGAGAGCGGACATTTTCGATGGGAGATTTTGTCGATCATTTTTTTTTTAAATAAAAATTTTCATTTTAACAACAGAAAGATCAAACTTGGCATATAAGTATAATTGAGGGCGATACAAATTTTTGCCTTCTAAAATTTCTGTAAAGGGTATGGTTTGGGAGATAATCCACCAAAACTTCAAATGACCCTAGCTCAAAATTTGCTCAATAACTTTTTTTAATTTTTTCAGGAAAAGTAGTTGAATGATGTAGAAACATATTCCTCTAAGGGTTTGTTTTTGATTGAAACAATCCTTCATAGTGATTTCATGTTTTGAAATTTTTTGAAAAATTTCTCACCCAACTTCAAATGACAAAAATTCAAAATTTGCTCAACAATACTTCATTTTTTCAGAAAACTTAGGAGAATGATATAGATACATTTTTTCATCTAAGGGTTGTTTTTGATAAGCACTCTTTCATGGTGTTTCCATGATTTTTATGAATTTATTTTTCAAAAAATTTGGAAAAAAAAAATAAAAATTCCATAAAACCCATGAAAATACCATGTGGGATTGTTTGAAACAAAACCTTGATCTTTCTCTTGTGAAAATTAAAAATTTAATTTCAAAAAACAATAATCGACACAAAAAGGGACCCCAAATGTCAGCTTTTTATTTGTTTATTTATTTATTTATTTTTTTTAATTTTTTTTACTGCAATTATTATTATTTTAAATATCTTATATATATAGTTAATGAATTTATATTTTGATTGTATTTTAAAATAGAAATTTGTAAAATTTAGTTTGTGCTGAATACAGAGCGAGATACGATGCTAAACGTTGAACAGTGTATTAAATGTGTATGTGGAAACCTTAGTATTGGCTTTAATCTTTCAAATTAGATTAAGTTTCACTAGGAAAGAAGCTATCGCAACTCTCTCTCTCTCTCTCTCTCTCTCTCTCTCTCTCTATATATATATATATATATATATATATATATATATATATATATATATATATATATATATATATATATATATATATATATATATATATATATATATATATATATATTTGTGATGGCATACGCATTCGTGTCCTCATCAAAATTGACATCCGCATCCGCATCCGCACTTTCGAAAATTCAACATCGCATTCGCATCCGCATCCGCACTTTACGAAAATTTCAACATCCACATCCGCACTTAACGAAAATTCCATATCCGTATCCGCATTCGCAAATAAGAAAAAATAACATCCGACCCATCCTATATATATATATATATATATATATATATATATATATATATATATATATATATATATATATATATATATATATATATATATATATATATATATATATATATATATATATATATATATATATATATATATATATATAGGAAAACGTTGGCCCAGATGTAGTGTGAAATTCAACGCCTAAAAATACAAAAAGGTTAAAGTTGGAAATCTTGAAAAGGTTAAAACGATGGCAAGACATTCATCAATTCTTAATTCTCTTTATTCATTAATTTCTCTAATCAATTCCTTCTTGCAGTCTTTAAGCCCTTTTCTGTCAGACCCTAAGTAATTAGTCAGTGTTGAGAAAAGAATTACAACCATATATATATATATATATATATATATATATATATATCACGGTGTTCTATACCCATTTTAAATAAATAGGCCCTCCACCCCGTGGATTTTTGCGCGATCACATTCCTGGTAACATATATAATGAAAATAAACTTGATTAAAAATCGCGAATGATACACTTTTTTAGCAAAATGAAAAAAACTTTTCAGTCTCGAAAATGACGAAAAATATCATTCTACGAAAACTGCAAGAAGGAAATACATGTATATTAGTGGAATTTATGTAGGTAAGTATGCATATAGGTATATACACTCACACACACACATACATATACACATATATATATATACATATATAAATATATATAGTATATATGTATATTCAGGGTTAAAAATAAAAATATAAGTAATAATCATCATAACAATTCATAAATTTATTAACTTTTAACATAATACTGATCAAATTATATATATAATTCATTTATATCAAAGCCTCAACAGTAATCGCATAATGCTTTTACGAATGCCGAGCATTAAACTGCTGAATTGCTTTCAACAAAGAATTGTCATATCTTGGATTCTTGCGATTTTTAATTAAATAATTCGACCATATTGTATTGAAATCATGGTGAATACTTTCAACAGCCTGTTCACTATAAAATCCAAGACTATGACTTTTCTCTTGACAAAAGTCGAGAACATGAAAAAATATTGCATGAATTTTGGGTGTGACCGATAGACCTGAAGATAAATAATTTTGTCTAAATTTTTCAATGCTTTTATCAAATGTAGGTTCCAAATAATTTCCAAAGCAATCATGTATTACATTTTTCAAATCTTCCAACAACTGTACATACTTCATGAGAAAAATATTTTTTTTAGATCGTAAAGAGTCAAGTGAATTTAGTAATTTCTTACATGAATTTCCTTCTAAAGAACAACCATGATAAGTTACTTTTCTCTCTACATAACATTCTTTAATCCATTCATCTGCATCCTTTTTGCAGTGCTCATCATTACAAATATGACTTATGATACTATTGACCGCTCCTAGCATGAGATGTAATTCAGGGGGAGGCAATAAGTCCAAGATTCTTTTATCAGTAATTTCATGGAAAACAGGCATGTTAATGCAACTATCAAAATCTTTGGCTTTTTTTGGATTTGATCCAGCAGCAGAATAGCTTGTATAGTTAGCTTTTATGTTGCTGATACTTCTCATTGCACCTTTCGAATGTAATTGATTCTTTTCAGCTGTACACCAGGTACAAGGAAATTTACTTGCATGAGTACCAATGCCACACAGCAAATTCGCTAATTTCAAATCGGTGGAAATAGTTGCATTGTTTTTCAATAAATTATTTAAGTTAAGCTTTTGCCAAATTTTATTTACGTTATGATAGTTCTCTTGTATAGGTGCGACAGCTATCAGAAACATTTTTTTCACCCCTGAATCTTTGAAACATTCTTTTTCACATTTTTTTTCCTCATTGTCTATTAGTTGCATTGATAAACAGACTTTGAAAAAACCTCCACCGCCATCTGTTCCTATCTTGAGCTATATAATTTGATCAGTATTATGTTAAAAGTTAATAAATTTATGAATTGTTATGATGATTATTACTTATATTTTTATTTTTAACCCTGAATATACATATATACTATATATATTTATATATGTATATGTATATGTTATATATATATGTGTATATGTGTGTGTGTGTGTGTATATACCTATATGCATACTTACCTACATAAATTCCACTAATATACATGTATTTCCTTCTTGCAGTTTTCGTAGAATGATATTTTTCGTCATTTTCGAGACTGAAAAGTTTTTTTTCATTTTGCTAAAAAAGTGTATCATTCGCGATTTTTAATCAAGTTTATTTTCATTATATATGTTACCAGGAATGTGATCGCGCAAAAATCCACGGGGTGGAGGGCCTATTTATTTAAAATGGGTATAGAACACCGTGATATATATATATATATATATATATATATATATATATATATATATATATATATATATATATATATATATATATATATATATGTGTGTGTGTGAGAGAGTGTCCGAGTGACTGTGTGTGTGTGTATGTGTGTTGAGAGAGTGTGAGAGTGCTGTGTGTGTGTGTGTGTGTGTTATATTTATATATATATATATATATATATATATATATATATATATATATATATATATATATATATATATATATATATATATATATATATATATATATATATATATATATATATATATATATATATATATATATATATATATATATATATATATATATATATAATAATATTTTTTATTTTTTAAAATATTTAAATAAAATAAATTAATAAATTAAAATAATTAATTATTTATTAAAATAAAATATTATTTTATATATTCGTTCTTTTCGGCAAATTTAGCTGAAAGAACGTAGAGTTTTCGGAAGCTCTGAAATATCGAAGGTTTATCATGTTATTCTAATACAATTAAATTGACTTTACTTCTCATAGTGGGAATGACATTTAACAGTAGATATTCAATACAAAATGTCATTTTAATTTAATTGCTTGAAAAGAATCTTACTAAATTATAACTTTACGATATATATATATATATATATATATATATATATATATATATATATATATATATATATATATATATATATATATATATATATATATATATATATATATATATATATATATATATATATATATATATAGTTTAAATTTTGATGGGGAAAGACCGCAGATGTTTCAATTTCCACCAGTTAAGGAATTTTTTTCGGACCAAGAAGGTGAGAGCAAGTCATATTGAAGTTTGGAAAATAAGTAAAGGGAATGTTTTCAATTAATACATTTAAAATTTAGGTGTTTTTTATTTTATTTTTTTATTATTTTTTTATTTTTTTAAATTTTTTTGTTCGTTGAAATTTTTTTTTACAAATTCAGCTTCTAGAAACTATGTATAAAATTCCTCTCTTCGAATAGAGCAATCGAATCAATGACATAATATGCGAATTTTCCATTAAAGAAAAAAAAAAACACGTTTTCCATGCTTCTTTTCAACTTTCTTCACTCTGGTTTCGAATCTTCATCTTTGAAAAGCTTTCCAATATTAGGATCGACGAAAACACCTTTTAGTCTTCCTTCTGACAGCAATGGACACCTATGGCATATGTATTTAAAACACTCTCATTCTTTTGACATAGCCTTTTGAAATTGTTTCATCAATCCCAGTTTTATGAGTGGAAATAGGAGGATTTTGTAGGGATCAATCAAACTTTGAGGACTAATTTTACTTCAAGATTCAAATAAAACCCTAAACCCTTTCTTTATTCATAGTGTTTTCTGTTATACCGGCTATCCCATTCACATGAAAAGCATAGATATTTGATGTATCCTCCATGTTCTTCAAGAAGCATGCAAATGACCTTAAGATCTCACTCATATTGTCTATTTTTGATTAGGGTATTCCCTTTTCGTCATTTACTTCTAAATTCTCATAGCATTCTTTCAGATACAAAGAATGCCTTACTGACACTAAAACATATTTACTGTCATTGTGAAGTACTGCTCCGAAGCTTCTCTTACCTGAATCAACGGAGATTCATTCACATCATATTTTATGTTAAACTACTCTATCACACCAGGTACAGTCGTGAACAGAAGTTCGTTCCTATTAAGCTGGAAATAAATATTTATATAAAATGGAGATCATTTCATAGAAGCTCTATTTTGAATAAAAAGAAAATAAAAACATTGAAAGGGGCTTAATTGAACTGTGATTGGCTGAATCTGAGATGATCTCCATTTTAAATAAATATTTATTTCCAGCTAATAGGAACGAACTTTTGTTCACGACTGTACATTGCTTCAATAAATTAGGTCAATTTAAAAGTATAGAGTAAAATCTTTTTCTATGTTTCAGAACCATAAGAATTTAAGAGTATAGCAATATTGTACTAAAGGAAGCAGATTTTTTTCAATGAATTAATATTTCAATACAGAAATATATTGATTTTGAAACTACTGAAAACGAAGTTTCTGATTTGTACGAAAACGGTAGTGATGCATGGAAGTTTTTATTTTTATTTTTTTTTTTTTTTTATTTTTATTTTTTTAAATTTAAAATTGAACTTGTACTTGTCTTTACTAAAATCAAATACTAAGCTTGTTTTAACTTCTATCCTTCAAATATTAAACGACTCGTTTAACAAAAGTCCATAAATGAGTTTAGATATAGTGAAAATAAATAAATACATAGTGTGGAACGCAAAAATTGGGCATTGCCCCTTGGTAACGTGCTCACTGCTTCGAATATATATATATATATATATATATATATATATATATATATATATATATATATATATATATATATATATATATATATATATATATATATATATATATATATATATATATATATATATATATATATATATATATATATATATATATATATATATATATATATATATATATATATATATATATATATATATATATATATATATATATATATATATATATATATATACTGTAGGTGTGTACTGTATAGATGCGAAAAGAATAATAGTTAATCGTTGAACATAAAATCTCTTGGAACTATTAGTCAATGACAAAAGTCGACGGTTCTAAGTGTGTGTGTGTGTGTGTGTGTGTGTGTGTGTGTGTATATTGTCGTAGATTTAAGATAGATTTAGTCGACGGGAACGGAAGGTCTTTTGCAAAGATGAATGAATGCAGAGCAGCATCATCGACCGAGGCAAGTATCAAAAAGGGTTTCGAAGGAGGCCACTTTCCTTGATGAACACCTAATCTCGGCAATTAAAGCGAGATAGAGAGAAAGAGAAACTTTGGATCTAGGGGGACGGAGGAGGCCTTTCAAATGGGGGTGAGGGGGGGGGTTCGATTAAAAGAATAGTGAGGGAAGGAAAGAATTTGCTTCGAGAGTCCAATCGCCACTGGTATACAGGAAGTTAAATATTTAAAATTTCCTTTTATTGAAAGAGGGAAAAGAGAAATATTGCCTGGTTTATCTAAAACACGACAAAAGGGGATCAAAATTAATAAAGTAAAATTACTGTTCGGGGAAATTCAAAACCTATACATGAAGAGGGATTAAAACGCCATATATATATATATATATATATATATATATATATATATATATATATATATATATATATATATATATATATATATATATATATATATATATATATATATATATATATATATATATATATATATATATATATATATATATATATATATATATATATATATATATATATATATATATATATATATATATATATATATATATATATATATATATATATATATATATATATCTATCTGCTACTTTTCATAATATAACTGGAGTCTTTGTATCATAGGAGTTCGGTCATAAAAGAATTAAAAATAAATAAATAAAAGATGTGGAAGGAGGGACGATTACCCATTCTTACATAATACATATATACAGTATATATAGTTAATATTTGAAATCAATTCTTACTCACTGGTTTGCACAAAATTTGAGGTAAGGATAAAATTAACTTTTCTATCCTAATTTTTGGGGTGCTGATTTCAGATATGAATTCAGTTTTCACCTCATCACCTCTAGTTCTTTACACATACACGTATACATGTGCGTAAATGTGAATATTCATTCATAGCTACCTAATGCGTTCTATTTAATACAATATCCATTTTTAATTAGGAATTTCAGTAATTGTGTTCTGTTTAAAAGAAATTAACTATCCTATTCTTATTAAGAGCATATGCAACTCTGAGATGTAATTTTTTTTTTTTAGCGTCTAGAAACCAATTGCTTATAGCTTATGTGAAGTGAAGGTTTATACAGCTCGAGAATCGTGTTACACAACCTTTATATATATATATATATATATATATATATATAATATATATATATATATATATATATATATATATATATATATATATATATATATATATATATATATATATATATATATATATATATATATATATATATATATATATACCAGTGATTATTGGGAGGTTATATTTTGAAAATAATATTTCAGCTCGATCAGCATTTTTAATCCGCTATTTTTGTCATCGTAGATCATTACGGCACCACCAACTCAAAACATTGGAATAAACGATCCATTGCAACTAGCGCGTAACAATATCTTTACCACTGATGACTTTGAGTACAGTGCTGCCTCCTGACTAATATTACACCAAAAAAATGTGC
>SEYY01013031.1:0-10327 GCA_009176605.1 Armadillidium nasatum
TCTTTCCCTTTTCTCTGACTCTTATTCCTTCGCTCGTCGTCATTTGGTGAATCTATTGCTGTCGTGCTGCTGAATTTTCGATAGAGTCTGTTGCAAAGCTTTGATTCCAAAACTTCCTCTCCCAACACTTTTGCTTTTTAAATAATCTCTCTCTTAATTCATTTCCTATTCACCTTTCTAGATTCCACCTTTTATCATTTTTAATGAAAGTCCCCTCCCAATATTAATAGAGGCAAGGGAGGTAGCCTTGGGGCAACTGGCCCCTGATCTATCTCGCATTTCAAATTGGGGCAGAGAAAATATTTTTGCTATCAATGCCACCAAAACTCAATTCCTCCATCTCTCTGCGCGACACAATCTTTCACACAACTATATCTTCTTCAGAAACACACAGCTCAAACCTTCTATCCTTAATATTCTTGGTGTTTCTTTTATGTGATCTTTCTTGGAAAAATTACATTACTTCTCTTCCTAAACAAGCTTCTAAGAGGTTAGGTGTTTTGAGGCAATTTCTTTACACCACCCCAGTTCCTTGCTATTTATATGAGTGTTATTGGCCCATGTATGGGAAACACATCACACATCTGTGGTAATTCCACACATAGAGCTCTTCTCGAAAAGGTGGAGTCTAAGGCTTTTCATCTTATAAAGGCTGAAGGCGGAAATAGGATGAAACGTTCACATTGCATTAAATGAAGTATGTGGAATTGGTATAACCTTTCTAATTAGATTAAGGTTCTCTCGGCCACTTTATAATATAATATATATACTATATATATATATATATATATATATATATATATATATATATATATATATAATATATAATATATATATAAAAAAAAAGGATTTAGGTTAGCAAGTGGTTTGAGACAGGTGTGTAATGTCGCCATGTTATTTAATTATTAATGGATGTGTAGTTAGAGAAATGGAGAGAAAGGGAAGGGTATTAGGTTGAGAAATATGGAGGGTGAATGGGATGTGAATGTTTTACTTTTTTGAGATGATGCGTTGTTGGTGGCAGAATTTGGAGAAAAGTTGATAATACTTGTGAGAGTTTGAGAGGAAATGTTCTAACATGAGATTGAAAGTCATTCCAGCGAAGAGTAAAGTTATGAGTATTGGAGGTGGGGATGAGGAGATGTAGAGGGAAGAATGGGGGGGTGTAGAAGTGGGGAGATGGAAACTTGTGGAGGTCGATGAATTCAAATATCTAGGAATTTGGTTGAAGGTAAGGGTGGGAGGAAAAAAAATAAAGAATAGAGTGCTCGAGGGAATGAAAGTGTTGGGGAGGGGGGCCTAGGAGAAGTATGGAAGAAAGGAAAAATTTCGAAAGAAATAAAGATAAGAATGTTTGAATGTATGTGTTTACATCCTGTATTGTATGGGTGTGAAACAAGGATGATAAGTGCTCGAGCGAGAAAAGTTTGAATGTCTTTGAGATTAAAGGTTTGAGAACGATATATAAATTGAAAAGATTGATAGGATTAGAAATGAAAGAATAAGGGAGATGTGTAATGGAAGAGAGGTGTAGTTGATAGAGAGGAGGAGGGTGTGCTAAAATGGTTTCGACATATGTGTAGAATGAATGAGGACAGAATGGTGACAAGGTACTTAGATCCGAGTGGATGGGGGTAGGGGGAGGAAGGCCAAAGTGGATGGATGGGAGTGAGAGAGAATTTGAGTTTAGAAGAGGGTAGAAGACTTGCGGAGAACAGAGTGACATGGAGGGCCGTCGTGAAAGGGCTTGAAAGGTAAGAATGGGTATGTTTTTAAGGGAATTGTGGAGGGCACCACCCCACGAAAGTGGGAAAGGTGATAGTGAAATATATATATATATTATATATATATATATATATATATATATATATATATATATATATATATATATATATATATATATATATTATATATATATATATATATATATATATATATATATATATTAGTGATGGCATACGCATTCTCATGCTCATCAAAATTAACATCCGCATCCACTTTTTCAAAAATTCAACATCCGCATCCGCACTTGATTCAACGCATCTTTCGAAATTCAACATTCCGCATCCGCATCCACTTATCAACATTCAAAATTCATCCGCATCCGCACTTCTCCAAAAATTCGACATCCGCATCCGCAAATTAGAAAAATGACATCCGATCCATCATATATATATATATATATATATATATATATATATATATATATATATATATATATATATATATATATATATATATATATATATATATATATATATATATATATATATATATATATATATATATATTATATATATATATATATATATAATATATATATATATATATATATATATAATATTATATATATATATATATAATATATATATATATATATTATACTATTAATAACATTTTATTCAATCAATCATGCAAAATCTGTTCTACGCAACACCAAAAACTCATTTCTCAATCATAAAGCAATAGTTTCTCTGGTTCTTCTTCCTCACGCTCTTTCTGGCATTTTGCAAAAAAAAAAAAAAAAAAAAAAAAAAAAAAAAAAACTGCTTCTTCCTCTTTCCCTTCTTCAGTTTTCTTTAACGGTACAACTGCCGTTTTGCCTCTAAAGCTGAATTCTTTGCTCAAACTTTTGTTCCTAATTCAACCTTAGACGAACTCATTTATGCCTAATTTTGTAGCTTTCTTCTAAATACGTCATTTCTGCTCTCTCTGAGCATAATTAACACTAAGAAGGCGTACGATCCTGATGGTATCCCTCCTGTGATTCTCAAAACTTGTGCTGCCGAGCTTTCACAAAAAAAAACTGTTTGGTAAACTATTTCGTCTATGTCTTTCTACCTCAACTTTCCTTTCTTAACTGGAAATGTGCACTCATTCAGCCTGTGCCGAAGTTAAGGGGGACCCCTCTCAACCTTCCAACTACCGTTTCATTTTTTTAACCCCCGTTCTTTCTATAGTTTTCGAATCTTTCCTTATAACATGAAGATTGGGAAACATCTCCATTCTTCTAATCTGATTTCTGATCACCAGGATGGCTTTTGTTAAAAACGCTCTACTGGTGATCTTCTTTTTCTTCTCTCTGACTCTTGGTCCTCTGCTCTCGGCATTTCGGTGAATCTTTTGCTGTTGCGCTAGATAGAGTCAATCACAAAGCTTTGATTTTCAAACTTCCCTCTTTCGGAATCGATATATCCTTCTCTCTCAAGCCTTCTATATGATTTCCTTTCTGGTCGTTCTATAGCAGCTGTTGTAGGCGGCCACAGTTCATCCTATAAATCTATTAATAGTGTGTTCCTCAAAGATCTGTCCTATCTCCAACATTTTTTCTGCTTTTCTTTAATGACCTTCTCTCTGCTACTTCATCTCCTATCCTGTCTTATGCCAATTTGTCTGCCCTTTTAAATTTGAAAGGCGCCCATCTCAACAGCACTTGATAGACGCAAAGAAGGTATTTCAAATTGGGGGAGAAAAAAACATGGTCTTTCTCAATGCTTTTAATACTCAATTTCTCAATATCTCTACTCAACCCACCTTTCCACACAAATATGATATCTCCTTCGAGATATCTAATTTAATATTCTCTGTTTCGTTTTGCTCGTGATCTTTCTTGGAAAGATCACATTACTTCTCTTTTTAAACAAGCTTGTAAGAGGTTGGGTGTTCTGAGGAGCTTTCAGAATTTCTTCACTCCGAGCAATTGCTTACTTTTTATCTTTATAGGGGTGTTGTTGACTCCTGTATGGAGTACGCCTCACATATTTGGGGTGGTTTCACACATACAGGTCTTCTCGAAAAGGTGGGGTCTAGAATTTTTAGTCTTATCAACTCTGATTCTCTCACTTAATTCTCTGCTGTCTCTTTCTGCACGTCGAATTGTTGCGTCACTCTATATTATCGCTATTACAATGGAAAACTGCTCTTCTGAACTCTCCCATCGAATATCTCTTCCACTGAGAATGGCTAGTGAGACACGTCTTTCTACACAGTCTCATCCTTGCAACGTCCAACACTCTGACCTCACATTTAACCGCCATGCTCAATCTTAATTGTACTCTACTGGTAAAGTCTGGAACACACTCCCTTCATCTCTTTTTCTCAACTTCCTATGACTTACACACCTTATAATGCCGTGTATCGGGAAATGTCGGCCTTTAATTTGACCAGATTTCCGATTTTCTCCCAGACTCTGATGGAAATTTTACATCCCTTTCAAACTCATCTACCAATACTTCAAATTATCCTGTGTTTCAGCCAAAAGTACCACATCACCGGCATACATCAATACATTTACATCCCACATACCATGTTTCTCCCTCATTTTCACCCCTTTCCTTATTCTATCCACCTTTCTCTCCACTTTGTCAATGAATAAATTTAATAACCCCGGAGACATTACACAACCATTTCTTAGATCATTATTTACATAAAAAATACTCAGTCTTCATTCTGTTTACTCTCACACGTGCTCTACTATTTCTACATAATGCTCTATCACCTTCTTGTACCTTCTCTTCAATTTCATACTCACTCAGGACTTCCCACAGTTTATTCCTATCTACCACAGTAAACTTTTTCAAGCCCATAAAGCACGTAAACACATCCTTCCTTTTCACTCTACTTTTTTCCTCAATTAATGTAAAAACCTGATACATACAATCCCTTCCTTCTCTGAACCCCCCCCCCCTGTTCTTCTCCTATCAACCCATGCATCCACAGCATCTCTCCACTTATTCTATCCAAACCAGTCGATTTACCTCTTCTCAATTTCCTCAAAACTTTACCTATTTCTTCTATCAGGATTCCACCCTCAAACTCACCATTCATCCTTCCCACATCCCTCATCACAGCCTTAACCCCTAACCCACCTCACATTCAACAATCTACTAAAATACTCCATCCATCTTCCTCCAACCTCATTTTCTTCTTGTCTTAATTATTTCTCTGCCTATACTTTATATCCGCCCTTCCTTCACCTCCGCTTTATTCCTTACCTTATTCACGTCTTTCCAAAACATCTTACTCCTTTCTCTAAATCCCTTCACTAATTCATTACCCCATTTTACATCTGCTCTTCCTTTCGCTCCTTTTACCTCCCTTTTAGCAATCCTCTTTTTATCTTTATAAGCTCCCATTCCTCCATCCTAATTTGTACCCAAATTTTTTTCAAAAGCTCTCTTTTTATCCCTCACAGCAATACTCACCTCCTCACACCATCATTCACTTCCTTTTCTTTTACCCTTCCCTCCCACCCTCCTTATCCCACAAACATTTCTTGCACTTTCTACCAACGATTCCCTTAACCTTCTCCATTCCTCCTACATACCCCCAACCGTACTTCCTTTTACCTCTTCCTACCTTAAACTAAGGTATCTTCTAAATTGCCCACCCACTCCCTCATCCTCCAATCTCTCCTCTTTCACAATTTCTACAACTCTACTCTACATCTTCCTTCCAACCTTCCCTTATTCTAATTTTAGCTAGTACCAAATAATGATTAGATATCCCTCTAGCAGCTCCTCTAAACACATTCACATCTACTAATCTATCTCTTATTCTTTTCCTAACACATATTAAATCTATTAAACCCCCTTCACCATTCATTCCACTAACCCAAGTCAACTTGTTTCAACTTTTTATCAAACCAAGTATTCCCTATACTAATCTATTCGCCACACATATTTCCACTAGATTCTCCCCATATATATATATATATATATATATATATATATATATATATATATATATATATATATATATATATATATATATATATATATATATATATATATATATATATATATATATATATATATATATATATATATATATATATATATATAATAGTTTCATAAAGAAATATGCTATAGTGACGGTGTGGAGATACATTACATACAAGATGCTTACATGGGCGAAGAGAATTCACCGGAGGTTTCAATGTAGATATCGTACAGTTTACATAAGGTTTTGAATAGGGATCTCCATAGATATAAGGTTTGCGGTCCTTATGGACCCTAAGCAAAGCCTGATAGCAAAACTACCATGATCATTTTTGGTTTTGTCATAGGAACCTATTGGGCTATGATTGCTTTTGGCCCTGTGGTATCCTACTGGTTTTCTCATAGGACCTTGTTAAAAAAAATTTTTATAGGTAGTGATTATTGGAAGTAAATAAATAATTTTATCTACAGAATTCGTGTTGGAGAGTTGAGTTTCCAATTATGGAAAGTATTTTAGTTATTGAGATCCCACCATCACTAATATATATTTGAACTTGGTTTTGTGGGCTTGCAATCATTGACTTAAGACAAGGATGACGAATATTTTTATTTGAAAGGTCATTTTCGTTAAATTTTGAATTTTTAAAGTACTATTTTGATCATTTAATGATTCTTCAGTATTAATTTTAATAAGAAACTTGTTGCTGTATATTTACTGCTAATATTTTAATTCTAGATTTGTCCTTCATTGTCACATAAGTAGCAATCTTAAAATTCAAGGGTGAAAACGGCTGCTCTGTTGAATGAGAGATTCCAAACCTTGTCAGTATAGCTAATTAAGGTCAATATTTTCATTGACGCAAAAGAGTTTGATAAGGAGTTCCATTTTGTAAGAAAGAAGTGTTCTACTCTGCTCCAAGAACAACTGTTATTTCGTTATATTCAAATCCGATATGTCTACTTCCCTATCTCGCAACATGAGATTAAAGTCAATAAATGCTTCTACACTTTAACTTTTTGGAAGTAAATTAGTTCCATTTAAAGTTACCAAATATGAAGCCCAAAATTCTAAAAATTGATAGCATGAAGGAACTGAATGAAATGCAAAGTGGCATCGATTTCTGGTAAATAGGAAAACCACTCTCAAAGTGTGTGTATGCATCTGCCATTTTTTATTACTGCATAATACTTTTTTGAGCTCTCATGCTTGTACGTTCACGTATTTCAATTCAGCTACTCGTTAGATTCTTGAGTCCCATTCTAGGTTATTATTTCATATGTTGAACAAGAGAGTATATTATAACCGAAAGCCCCATAATCATGCGTTATCTAACATCCATTACACGGGATGCGATTTTTATCACTCAACCCTTTTTCAAAATATGAACCGGAAATTATTATATAACGAAGAAACCCAAAAATAAATGGATTGGAAAAGCGAAATAAATAATTTATAACACTGAAAGCGTAGTAGCAATCGATATATAAAGTCATAAAGCTAGGCTGTCACACGCAAATTAGTCTAGGTCTCATGACTAAATAGATAGAGAAAGACAGTGAAAAATATTTAGATACTAATATCGAATAGTGCTCATCTTTTGTTTTATGTAAAAATATACATAAATGACAGAAGAGTTCTTGTACTCTTCGATGCTTTTGTTGGACGCGACACTTCGATTACTAGCAGCAATCACCTTCGTTCAGTGACTTCAAAAGTCTAATTTTATTTTTATCCTTAGAGGAGCAAAACAAGGGGAATATTTTTGAAAAGTTTCATCTGTTTAATTGGGGAAGAAATCAGGTTGTTGGAATAATAATGAAAATAAGTAAATTTTGGAAATAAAAATTTTTAAAATATTTCGTTGAATATTTAAATCTAAATAATAATAATAATAATAATAATAATAATAATAATAATAATAATAATAATAATAATAATAATAATAATAATAATAATAATAATAATAATAATAATAATAATAATAATAATAATAATAATAATAATAATAATATGACTGGATTTACCTGAAAACTAATAAAATCACTTATTTAAATATTCGTAAAGTTTTCTTGTTTACAGAGTTTCTGATTTGTTTTGCGAGTTTAGTCGAAGATGCAATTATGAAATGAAAGTTTTGAGAAGAATGGCAATATACACTTTGAAATAGTCTTTAATATTGCAAACAATATTTCTAAAAAAAGAAAAACTTTAAATTGAAAACACATTCTCTCTTCTTTCTCCCCCTCTATCTCTCTCTCTCTCTCTCTCTCTCTCTCTCTCTCTCTCTCTCTCTCTTCTTTCCTCTCTCTCTCTCTCTCTCTCTCTCTCTCTCTCTCTCTCTCTCTCTCTCTCTCTCTCTCTCTCTCTCTCTCTCTCTCTCTCTCTCTCTCTCTCTCTCTCTCTCTCTCTCTCTCTCTCTCTCTCTCTCTCTCCTCTCTCTCTCTCTCTCTCTCTCTCTCTCTCTCTCTCTCTCTCTCTCTCTCTCTCTCTCTTCTCTCTCTTCTTCTCTCTCTCTCTCTCTCTCTTCTTTCCTCTCTCTCTCTCATTAGTTTCCATTCCATATACAATTTATTTACAGATACAAAATTAAGAAAAATTATAAGAAAAAACTCCATTCAAAAAGTAACAATTAATAATTGATCTAATGTATTCACTCTGCTTGTTCCCTTGCTCCTCCCCCATCACCTTGGAATAAAGATGGTTACATTTCATGAATATATGTCTTTCAAATTTGGATCTGACAGGCCTTTGCCGTCAAGACGCCCTTGCTTTTGGAAAACGTGCCCTCAACTGCAGCACTTCATTAGATAGCTATGTCCAAGGTCTATCAACACTTGCTTACGTAAGAATTGCGACATCAGTCAGAATCATCAGTTAGTTCTATACTAATTTATGTCTCTTGGAGTTCAGTAAACTGTGATTCCTGCTTTTAGAAGCTGAGTGATACTACAGAAGAATTCATCTTCATTTTCATTGTTTTTGCTCTTCCTTACTTATCAATTCATCAATGATCTTCCTCAGAGCTGTGGGTTCTTTCCATGGTAGTTTCCTGTTCAGTTAGTTCTGATTATGCTACTCCAGTGAAATCAGGCGAAACCTGGAATTAAAAACAGTGGTTGGCTGGTACTTCTGATCTTATAAAAACTATTCACACTTTTTTGTGATTTCACTCACTAAAGCATCAACCAATGAATCGCAGTAAAGAAAGTCTTTCAAATTGTCGTTCTTCAACTTCATGACGGTAGCAGCTACCATTAATTAATGAAAGGTTGGATCTTATCCAAGGCCTTGAAGTCAATGGAAAGAGTAATTGTTAGAAAATATCTTTAATTCATTTAGCGTTAATTTCTTTGAGGTTAGCGTATTATATATATATATATATATATATATATATATATATATATATATATATATATATATATATATATATATATATATATATATATATATATATATATATATAATATATATATATAATATATATATATAATATATAATATAAATATAATAAATATATATATATAATATATAAATAATATATAATATAAATAATAAATAATATATAATATATATATATATATATAATATATATATATATATATATATATATATATATATATATATATATATATATATATATATATATATATATATATATATATATATATATATATATATATATAATATATATATATATATATATATATATATATATATATATATATATATAATATATATATATATATATATATATATAGTATATATATATATCCTCCTTACTCTCTGGCATTTTGCAAAAAAAATTTAACTCTTAGCTTTGCTTCTTCCTCTTTCCCTCCTATTATATCTTTTGTCGTCACAGCTGCAGCTTTACCTTCTATTAAAGTTAAACTCTTCGCTCAAACTTTTGCCCCCAATTCCACCTTAGACGATTCCGGATCTATACCTCCTCCTTGAACCTACTCCAACTCAATTATGCCTAATATTGTGATTTCTTCTTAAGGTTTAATTTCTGCTCTCTCTCTCTATTTAACACTAAGAACGAGTACGGTTCGATGGTATCCCTCCTACAGTTCTCAAAATTGGGTTTCTAAGCTTACCTTGCCTAGGTAAACGATTTCGTCTTAATTTTCTACTTCGAGATTTCCTTCTTGCTGGAAACATTAATCATGTGCAGAAATGGGAAGATTTGGAAACATCTCATTTCTTCTAATCTTATCTCTGATCTCCAGTGTGGTTTTCGTAAAGAACGTTCTATTGGTGATCTTTCCCATCTCTCTGACCTTTGGTCCTTAACTCTTCTGGTATTTCGGTGAATCTTTTGCTGTCGCGTTAGACATATCGAAGCCTTCGATATATCTGGCACAAAGCTTTGATTTTCAAACTTTCCTCTTCGGAAACTATCCTTCTCTCTGTGGCTTTTTCCTCTGATTTCTTTCCGGTCATTTTATAACAATTGTCATAGACAGCCACTGTTCTCCCTTTAAATGTAATAACATTGGTGTTCCTCAGGAATCTGTCCTATCTCCTACTCTTTTTCTGTTTTTTATTAATGACATTCTCTCTATTACTATGAGATGACTACCCTTCAATACTCTTTTCAATT
>SEYY01013032.1:0-2500 GCA_009176605.1 Armadillidium nasatum
TGGATTCAAAGTTCTTCATCTTTAAAAAGGTTTTTCTTACGCCTGGAAGGAGTAAATAAAAGTGGTATGATTAGTGTGATTAATTACGAAGAGAGAGTTAATAATTCTATACCTGCTCTTCTCTCAAATTTTAAAGATTTAAATGGTTCTTACGTAATATGTAAGCTTTTTGATTCTCCATTTACCATTGAAGATGAAAAAATTATACAACTGATTTTTTCAAGTGCAACCTTGTAAGAGAAATCGGATATTGTAAGGTTACAAGGGAATAGGATAGGTAAAATATCCTTTAAAGCTTGTGATCTAAGGAGAATTGATTGGTTTATTGAATGTTGTGTATGGAAAGGAAGAATTGAATGTTTCAAAAAGGAACTATTTAATGATAAGGATGTAAAAGAAGTTTTATTTTCTATTAGTTCTTGACAATAAGGGGAAAGAGTTTCAAAAGATTGTGAATTGGGCTTTTTCTGCAGAGGAGGTAAAAGAATGGCTGAAAAATTTCTTATTATTTGTGAGAGAAGAGTTTAAACCTCATTTGTTCTCTTGTAAAATAAAATATATAAGAGTTAATAAATATATAAATAAGAGTTTGGAATGGGCTTTGTCTTCAAATGAAATTGAAAATTTTAAAAAAAGTGTAGCTTCATCTGTTGGTTTTACGTGGCATTTGAAATACAAATTATTAAAAGAGGATTTTCAAGATCTTGATTTCTTTTTGGAGTGGATTTTTTCTTCAGAAGTAGAAAAGGTAAAGTTTAAAAAAGATTTTGCATTTGAAATGGTACGTCGTGTGGAAACGTCATTTCTTAGAAATGGTTTTAGTTTATATAAAAAATTCATTGAATGGAGCGCTCTCTCTGAAGAAGAAGGTAAAGATTTCAGAAGACAGCTTGCATTTAATGAGAAAGTGATTAACTACTACAGAAAGCTTGTTACAAAAAGACAATTATGTAAAGTAAATACATTCATTCGATGGGCAGAACTGACAGAATCGGAAGTGAAAAACTTTACAAAATTGGTTGACAAAAACAACATACTGAAAGTCCGACCAAAAATGAAACTTGAATCTTCTCCAAATTAATTCAACAAAAAGGAAAAAAGGTCGACATTGTTGATATTATTCTTAAAATTCCATTCTCTCTTTTAAAACTGAAATATTTTTTTTTCTTAATTGTAAAAGGATGAAAATCCTCATGAGTTGAATGGTTAAAATTTCATAATTTTTAATTAATTTTGTATTGCAAAAATTCACTTTTTCTTATTTGACTGTATAATAAAAAGTATTTTCAGTTGTAATAAATTTTGTCACTGTTACAGTTGTCATGGTTCTTTAGGTTTTATACGTTCTTTGTAATATATATATATATATATATATATATATATATATATATATATATATATATATATATATATATATATATATATATATATATATATATATATATATATATATATATATATACAATTCTGCTGAATGAGGATTCGAAACCGAGACCTCTAAGATGGTAAGTCAAATCGCTGAGCCATGACAGTTCAAAAGGAAATCACAATGAAAAGGCTCATGAAATACGATAGGCACACTAACTCAAAGGATCTCCCCGACTGCACTCGGACTCAGAGGTAGTAGGTCAGTGTAGTCGAGAGGGGGAGATCCTTTGAGTTTGTGTGCGTGAGTCATATTTCATGAACTTTCTCATTGTGATCTTCTTTTGAACTGTCATGGCTCGGTAGCGCTTTGACTTACCATCTTATAGTACGCTGCTTCGAATCCACGTTCAGCAGACTTGAATTTTACATAAAATCTATTGCGAATTTGTGATATAATATACTTACAATATAAATATTGAAAATTTACTGAAAAGCTAATAATATTGATGTTATTTCTGAATTTCATAAATTACAATCTCTTTCTTTATGCCGTCCCTCCAGGCAGACAAAATACTGCTCTTTAGGCTATCACGAGTTCAGAGCGAGTGAACCACGTCCACGCGCAATGAGAGCTCGTAATGCTCTCCTTATGTTAATTAATAGTAAATTTAATTTTATAATCTATAAATAGAATTAAATATGTTTATCTTCTTAAATACTTTTTTAAGACTTGGTCGTTTATTTTCTCCCTTGAAACAGTATTACAACTTTTTCAACTCGACTATTTTATTTATTTATTTACTTTTTTTTCTTTTACAATTTAAAGTATTTCTCATGATTAGATACTTAAATATTTGTTAATTAACATTTCCATTTGAACATCTGAGAAATAAAGGAACCTATTTCAATGTTCTTTAGTTTGTTCTTACACATTTAAATATACAGAAAATGAGTTTTGGTTTGCAATTAAAATGATTTTGATGTTTATTAACCTAATTCAGAAGCATAATATATATATATATATATATATATATATATATATATATATATATATATATATATATATATATATATATATATATATATATATATATATATATATATATATATATATTTGGTACGCAATGAGAAT
>SEYY01013032.1:7500-14898 GCA_009176605.1 Armadillidium nasatum
GACAGGTTGCCCTTAGTGAGGAAGTGATTAAATACTACAGTAATCTTGTTGCACAAAGACAGTTAAATGAAGTAGATACATTCATTCGATGGGCAGAACTGACAGAAACGGAAGTGAAAAACTTTATAAAATTGGTTGACAAAAACAACATATTGAAAGTCCAACCGAAAAGGGAACTTGAATCTTCTCTTCAAATTAATTCAGCAGAAACAAAAAAAAGTCGACATTGTTGACATTATTTTTAAAATTCCATTCTCACTTTTCTGAATTGTGTTAAAATGTTACTTTTTTTTTTTTCCTTGTTGCAAAAGGATAAAAATTCTCAAGAGTTTAATGGTTAAAATTTCGTTAATTTTTACTTAATTTTGTATTACAAAATTCACTTTTTCTTTTTTTGACTTTATAATAAAAAGTATTCTCAGTTGTAATAAAATTTGTCACTCTTACAGTTGTTGTGGTTCATTAGGTTTTGTACACTCTTGTAATTATATAATACATATTTATTTCATACTTCGTTGAGTGAGGATGTGTTTTGTAGCGCTCCTGAGTCTAAACTGATTTCCCTATTTGAAACTGTTTTATTGCAAGTGTTATAATGTCAGGTAGAAATAGTGAATAGTGACTTTACTGATATTGAAACTCTCGATGTTGACTATGATGACAAGAGGATTAAAGATTTGACAACGTTTCTTGGCAGTTGCAAACCTAAAAAAAAAACTGTAAATTTAAGATCGAAGAAAACGGAATCATCTGCTGGCGGATCGCAACCTGCGCTTGATTCAACATTTTTTGAAGAGCTGATAAAACATGAATTCTGTTCAGAAAAAACTTGATGAAATTAGCTCACAATTAAAAATCAGTAATGCTAAATGTGTCAAAAATGAAAATGATATAAGAATGCTTAAAGGAAAAATTAACGACAAAGGAAAAAAAAATGATGAACTCGAAACAAGATTGGATGACTTTAAGCGTCGATCACGTAATGATCAAATTTTGTTAACTGGAGGTAGTCTTGAAGATTCCGCAATGGATGATGCAGACTTTGTAAAAGAATTTGATATCTACAACCCTTGGAATTGATGATCACTATAGTTTTAAAGTTGAACGATGTGGCAAGTCTAAAAGGGTATTGCTAGTGCCTTTTAGCGACGTGACTTTCATCCCGAAACTGTTTAAAACTTTTAGATATGTAAAACCTCCGCATTTATATTTGAATGATTATTTGACACAGAAAAATGCTTTGATAGCTAAAGAATTGCGCTTAATAAAAAAGACCCATAGTAATATTCACTCTGTATTTAGTTTTAAAGGTAAAGTTTATGTAAAACTAACTAAGGATGGACACAAGAAACTTGTCTCTAATATGACTGATGTTAATGAGTATAAAATTGTTTAAACTTGACTGCCGCGTACCTTTTCTCTGTAATTTAGTTATTAGGGCTTAGCATTTGGATTTTTTTGTAGCATGCGATATTTGTGTCCTAATGAGTGAACTGGAAAATTTATTTTTAACGAGCAGTCTTGAAATAAAGAATGTTAACGAGTTAACTAAGCTAAAAACTTTTAAATGGCTCGTTTTCGGTATTAAATCTTAAGGTTAGGATTTAGCGGAAAATTTTGTAAACTTTATTTCAATGTTAGAATATTATAATTTAAATGTAATTATTATGTTAATAACTGAAACTAGGAATAGTAGAGGTGGTGAAGTTTTGATGTATGTTCGAAATAATGTTGCTGTTGAAGTAATAGATAATTTTTCCGGTATATGTGATTCTCATGAATCGCTATTTATACGCTTTAATTTAAGAGGTTTAGGGAAAGTTATACTGGTGGAATTTATAGGCCGCCTAATGGTCTATTGCTGAGTTTAATAATTTTCTTTTAAATGCTTTGAATGATATTCGTCGGCTGAGTTTCAGGTGTATACTGATGGGAGACTTTAATATAAATTATTTTTGTAACCTAAATATTGATTCCGCCGAATATTTTAATATTCTGGTAAGATCTTGTTGCCAATAATCACAGTGCCAACGTATCACCGACCAATGTTGATTACTTAAGTTTAATTGATCATATCTGGAGTAATTTATATTGTAATACTGAGGCATTTATTATTGAATTTTTGGAATAAATTGCCCTTAGAAATTCGTATCGTTGCATCAATTGATAAATTTAAGTATGATCTGAGGGCTTATTATATAGTTTCCTATTGATTTTATATGTTGTAAATGAAGATGATTTATTGCCTCGATTTTGTTACTTGCTCATTGATTATGATTTATATATCTATGCCTAAAGGGTGATTTCCTATTCACCTACTAAGGGCTTGCCAAATTGAAACAAATTATTACTTTGATCTATATATATTTTATAGTGTTAATTGATTTATTTGTACATTTGTATTGTTTTGATAATGGCAATAAATAATATTATTATTATTATATTATTATATATATATATATATATATATATATATATATATATATATATATATATATATATATATATATATATATATATATATATATATATATATATATATAATATAAAAAAATGTTAAAATATTAAAAGTTTAAATTAATAATATTATTAAATAATGTTTAAAATGTGTTAAAATATTATAAAATTTCTCCTTGTTAAAAAGCATAACGTTATAAAATTACATCGTTTAAAAACGGAGTCTAAATATTATCCCACGTGACCTGCGTGTCATGCGTCAGAATTAAAAATAATAAAAAGAATTGTAACGACGAAACAGTATGTAATTTTTAATGTAGTTTTCCAGTCATGTTTAAGAAAACTACTGTGTTAAAAGCGATTACTAAAAAGCTTATTTATTAAAACTATTGTTAAAAGTAAAGTTATAAAAAGACAATTGTTAAAACAATTATTGTTGTGTTACATAACAATTATTGTTAAAGTAAAAGTGATAAAACTAAAGTTAAAAACACTGCTATCCAGTGATTTAAAAGTGTTAAACTATTCACAAACTATTTGCCGGTTGTAAGTAAATGCTGGCAGGTGAAGTCTATAATATTGTTGATTATAATACTAATACAAGAATCTAAAGATAAGTATTCCAATAAGACTATTTTTATGGCTTAATGGTGGTCAATATTTTAAAAAGTGAAAGTCTTCAAGGAAGTCATCTACAATATAATCTATACATAACCTTCTGGTTCTCTTGGGTATTATTCGGGGTATTTGGCCATTTACTTTGGGTTAATGCTTATGGAGGGATGGAGGGGGGATTTATTTGGAGGTAAGAAGATTTTCAGTTAAAATATTGAACTTTAAAATAATTATAACAAATTTCATTATATATATATATATATATATATATATATATATATATATATATATATATATATATATATATATATATATATATATATATATATATATATATATATATATATATATATATATATATATATATATATATATATCATGGTTAGATACTTGAATTTTTGTTTATTAAGATTCCCATTTGAACATTTGAGAAATTGGGGAGACTATTTCAATGTTCTTTAGTTTGCTCTTTCACATTAAATATACGAAAAGGGAATTTTGGTTTGCAATTAGAATGATGTTGATGTTTATAACCTAATTTTCAGAAATGAAATTGGTACTTTTGTTAAGTATAACGAAATAGTTATTTTTTTATTAATGTATGGGTGTGTTTGGAGTTGGGGTGAAGGGTGTTCTAGATGTGTGAATAGAATATATGGCTAATTGTTTTTGTTCCTCCGTGTGTGTGAAGATTTATAATGTTTGACGCAGTTTTGATTCTAAAGAGGGATTTGCTTTGTATTCTACAACCTATATGGTCTTGTTGAAAATATTTGGGTGTAGTAACTTGTTTGTAATTGGTGGTCACCAGTTTATTAATTTTGAATGATGATAATACGTAAATTAGGGGAAGCAGATTATGTATATTCTGTAGTTTTCTTTCTATTAGTCAAAGTTTGTGCCATTTAATGTTTTCATGGATTTGAGCTTGTCTTTCTCTCGAGGTAATATTGTTGTGTGGGATGAATGTCATTAGGGTATTCAAAGTTAAACCTATTACAGTTTAATTTTATTTTTAATTCTATTGTTTGTAAGATATGTTGTAGGGGTGTTACATTATATTCTGTAGGGTAAGTAGAGCAATTTTCGAATTTTGTGGTGAGGAAGTCATTTTGTTATTTCCAATCCATTGTTCAAGATTATTGTGGGTGGAGACTGAGGAACATTAATCTTTTAAATACAGTGGAAAGAAGAGACATGGGTCTTCTGAGGGAGATGAGACTATTACGTTCTTTATTTAGTGTTAGAATGAGACTGTTTTTTGTAAAGAGTTTCCAGAAATTGTGTAGAGCGTCGTTTCGAAATGCAGCATTAAAATTTTGATTAGTTGGGGTCTGCAATGGTGAATATTGAAGATAAATATAAGAATCTGAAATGTGAGATGATAAGATAACTTTCTTTCTCTTATCAGTTAATTTTCAATTTAGAAATAATTTTGTTATTTTAGAAAGGAAAAAGAAAAAAGTTTTCTCAACAATTTTAAATATTGATTTGGCAGCAAGTCAAAGTGGAAGATAAACTAGAACATATAACTGACCCAATTCTGAGCAAAATTTGCATCGAAAATTCAAAGTATATATATGTATTAGATGGCAATATTTAATAAATTTGGTCATAGTCAGTAACAAACAAACTAGTTTGACTTAACCTAACTTGGACTTAAAGGGAAAGTACGCGTAACAGCAAGAAAGTGTGCCCAATCTACCGAACGCTGAGCATTTCAGAACGTAATAATTTAAATAAAAAAAAAAAAAAGATTTGCCTATTTTACTTTATTTCGTCTTCCTATTTTAATTATTTAAAGAATTTTTTTTTTTTTTTTTTTTTACAGCTCCGAAATACCTATATTTCGTACAATTATCTCTGACGCTGGTTCAGCAATCTGGTAATTATAAGATGCCATTGAAGTTGTACAAAATTTTTTTGAATAATCGTACTTATTACTTTTTGTTTAATAATTTTTTTTTTTTTTAAATTTTGCCTTCGCTCAGATTTTCATAATTTAGATAGCTGGCACATATGGCGGCTTTTTAATTCTCGATTTAGCTTTGAATATGAAAAATTTGTACGACAGATTTTTGAGTGTGTAACTTTGGATGCTTAAATCAGATGATGTAATAGGTAAAATAGTCTTTGAAGCTTGTGATCTAAGGATCAGAGTTGATTTGTTTATTTAATGTTGTGTCCCAAAAGATAGAAGTAAAAGTTTTAAAAAGGGATTATTTAATGATGAACGTGTAAAAGAAAATTTTATTGTTTTTAGTTTTGGACAGAAAAGGGAAAGACTTTTAAAAGATTCTGAATTGGACATTTTTGTGCTAAGGAAATAAAAGAATGGCTGAAAATTTTCTTATTATATTGAGAGAAAAATGGAAACATTATTTGTATCATGCAAAAGAAAGTGTATTGATAAGGGCTTGGAATGGGTTATGTCGTTAAATGAAATTAATGATTTTAAGAGTTCAGTTTCAAGTGTGGAAGACGTTGCGGATTTATTATAAATTCTTATTATTAAAAGGGGATTATCAGAGATATTGATTTCTTTTTGAAGTGTTTTTTTTTTTCAGAAAATGAAGTAAAGTTTTAAAAAAATTTGGCCTTTGAAACTATCTGCTGTGATTGTTCAATGTAAGGGCCTCACGACCTATTTTTATTATCAGAAAACTAAATGCATTAAAACATTGTCTAGATACAATAGTTCCACCACTTACAATATTATAAAGCAGTTACGCTTTTTTAATCTAGCAACTGCCATTCTCAGGTTTTTTTTTTAAAGACAAGTGACGTAATAGAAGAGTTTGATGAAAGTTAATTTAAGGGTTCCATGACGTCATCAAACATCAGCCAAGTAAGTAAATGCGCAGAAAAACGTTTATTTCTTATATATGTTTATTTTTTTAAAGAATTTATAATTAATTCGAGGTGCATTCAGAGTTTAGTATACTGTAAACACAAAGGCTGTTTTATTTTAAATATTTGTTTTTTATTCGTTACAATAGGAAAGGATCATGGCAGAGAGCTTGGTAGGTCCATAAGATTCAACTTTTTTTTTTATTTACCTGTATTTGTGCCGCTCTCTCTCTCTCTCTCTCTCTCTCTCTCTCTCTCTCTCTCTCTCTCTCTCTCTCTCTCTCTCTCTCTCTCTCTCTCTCTCTCTCTCTCTCTCTCTCTCTCTCTCTCTCTCTCTCTCTCTCTCTCTCTCTCTCTCTCTCTCTCTTTTATAAATATAATCTGCGAATTGAAAGGATATTTGACATTTGAAAATTTTCGAACACTTTTGATTTAAACATTTTTTCTATTGTAGCAATTGTATCATTCTTACGTTTTAATAAATATTCAATAATTGCACCAGAATAGTTATGCACAAAAGAAATGGCATATTTAAAACCTAATAATTATATATATATATATATATATATATATATATATATATATATATATATATATATATATATATATATATATATATATATATATATATATATATATATATATATATATATATATATATATATATATATTCTAATGATATATTTCGAGGAATCGAACCCGGGTCCCAAAAGATGGAAGTCCGTTGTGTTGACCACTACTCCACCGATAAAAGGAAATAATCCAGAACTTCTACTACATATTAGTGAAAAGTCTTCAATATTTCCCCGACCACAACTTGGCGTAGCGTCAACATGGACCAGGTTCTATCCTGATATAAATGCAGTGCAAATTTTATAATTTTGATAACCACTATAAATAAACCGTGAATCATTATTTATAATTTTTTAACTGCTTGATGTTATAGTTTCGAGGAATCGAACCCGGGTCCCAAAAGATATATATATATATATATATATATATATATATATATATATATATATATATATATATATATATATATATATATATATATATATATATATATATATATATATATATAATATATATATCTAATGAAAGCCACGTCCTAATATGCTTAGCTTTTGATTGGTTAATAAGAATTACACGTATGTCAACTCTTTTCTAATTGGAGTAATAACTCGTTGTTAATTAATTTTTTTTTTTTTAAAAATGTTATCGTTTTTCCTGTAAAACTTTTATCAACAAAATATATAAAGACAAATGTAAAAATATTTGTTATCATCAAAATAAATCTTTTGTTATCTATGAAGTCATTTTATATTCATTTTACTGTTTTGTGACCAGTGGCGGCTCGTGTAAACTTGGCAAGGAGGTGGCTGCAAGTTATATATATATATATATATATATATATATATATATATATATATATATATATATATATATATATATATATATATATATATATATATATAT
>SEYY01013033.1:5000-7500 GCA_009176605.1 Armadillidium nasatum
AGCTTATATATTTTAAAACCTCAGGTTATTTGCATTCTTTTAGTAAGCAGTCACATCTTTAAATTTATAAATGTAACTTCAAATCAACTTTTAGCTTATCTAATAGTACAAAACAAAACTGTGATGGCTACCAATCTCAGTAGCACAAATTTCTTTAAACTAGATGAAACAAAATAGTCTCTAAAGAATATTGGAAATCCATCTAATACAAAGGCATCTATGAGTGGAAGAACCTTCCTATAAACTTTCAGAAATCACCCACTCTAGGGACTTCGAGAAAAAAATATATAATTAAAATACCAAAGAACAGTATGTACTGTACTTAACTTTCATGGGTATTGTTACAATTAATATTGATAATGATGATGATGGTAGTGATTGCCATAATTATTTTTATTATCGTTATCATTATCAATTTTGTTGTTATTAGTATTATTATCATCATTTGTATTAATATTATTATTAATATTATTATTATTATTATTATTATTATTATTATTATTATTATTATTATTATTATTATTATTATTATATCATTATTATTATTATTTTCATGTGTAGAAAAAAAACATAGATAACATAAAATTCTGAAAATCCAACACTTAATGTTGAAGGGAACTAAGTCATACATTTTGTACATTGCAACGTTCAATCTTAATTCTTTTCGCCCAAAAATGAATAAGTAATGCCGGGCCTTAGTTCCTCTCTTCACTTAAAGGTCATTAAAGAAGGAAAAACACGGAAATTATCTTAAAAAATGCGAATTGACAAAATTTGGAATTAGTTAATTTCAACAATCACCGATTCAGTTATTAAATTGCAAATTAGTGTATGCTGTTATTCCTAATAATAATAATAATAATAATGATAATAATAATAATAATAATAATAATAATAATAATAATAATATTTTTTTTTTTTTTTTTTTTTTTTTTTTTTTTTTTTAATATTTAATATATTATATTAATATTATAAATATATAATATATATATATATATATATATATATATATATATATATATATATATATATATATATATATATATATATATATATATATATATATATATATATATATATATATATATATATATATATATATATATATATATATATATATATATATATATATATATATATATATATATATATATATATATATATATATATATATATATATGTATATATATATATATATATATATATATATATATATATATATATATATATATATGTATATATATATATATATATATATATATATATATATATATATATATATATATATATATATATATATATATATATATATATATATATATATATATATATATATATATATATATATATATATATATATATATATATACTATATATATATATATATATATATATATATATATATATATATATATATATATATATACCACAGGGAGGCATGAAGGCAGTAATATGGACAGATCATAGATTTTAACTAGTCTATGGGGCAGATGCATTTCAGTTCATAGTAATGGTGATAGGTTTGGTCATTATGTTAACAATTGGTGTTGCTCAAAATGGCGGAATTATCGAGACTTTGTACAAAGTCTCAAAATTAATAAGACTTGAAATGTTTGAGTGAGGATATTACATTTCTTTAACAATTAAACAAAATTAATTCTTTTGATACACGGAAAAAGAATGTCATAAAGATTGTCACATCAATACTACAATAATGTCACAACTCTGAAAATGCATATTAAAAGAGAGTTGCTTCACCAATTTATTTTCTTTTTCAAATAAGAAAAGAAAAGGCATTTTACTAAAAGAAAAGGCATTTTATTAGTACGACTTCCATGTATTCCAACCCAGCTACTGCAGATGAAGTAAGGGCTATAATTGGAAAATTAAAAGCCTCTAACGGGCTGAATGACTTGCCTACTAAATTTATAAAGCTCTTCACTGATCATGTTTCATTAGTGATTGCTATACTTTTTAATTTATGTATTGAACATGGTATATACCCTGATGAGTTAAAATGTGCTAGGGTTGGTCCCAGTTTATAAAAATGGTAATGACTCCCTGCTACAGAACTATAGACCGATATCTATTTTGAATGTTATTGCTAAAATCTTTGAAAAACTTATATACACGAGACTGAACAATTATTTTTCTACAAACGGGTTATTTTCTTCCAATCAATTTGGATTTACAAAGCATAAAGATACCTCACAGGCAGTTATCCTGAGTAATATTAATGCACTAAATGCTTATATAAATAAATCTTATGTTATTGGAGTATTCCTTGACTTTAGTAAAGCTTTTGACACTGTAGATCACGATATATTATTACATAAATTGCATAGATATGGCCTGAGAGGTGTTGTTTATGATTTTATGAGGTCATATCTGGCTAATAGAACGCAATATGTTCAAATAAAAGACTGCAAATCTTCTCCAATCGTAGTAACCACAGGGGTTCCACAGGGCAGCTGCCTTGGACCATTACTATTCAATATCT
>SEYY01013033.1:12500-20000 GCA_009176605.1 Armadillidium nasatum
ATGTGTAGATGGAAGAGGAGTGTAGTGGATAGAGTGGAGGAGAGTGTGCTAAAATGGTTTGGACATATGTGTAGAATGAATGAGAACATAAAAAAGTTGGCAAGTTTCTTAGATCCGATGTGGATGGTGGTAGGACGAACTAAAGGCCAAAGTGGAGGTGGACGGATGGAGTGAGAGAGATTTTGGGTGGAAAGAATTTAAGTTTAGAAGATGGTGGTAGACTTGCTAAGGACAGAGTGAGATGGAGGGCAGTCGTAAAAAGGGTTGAAAGATAAGAATGGGTATGCTTGTAAGAGAATTGTGCTGGGCGCCACCCCACGAAAGTGAGAAAGGGGATAGTGAAATAAATAAATAAATAACAAAAAAACACACATGCACACACACACACACACACACATATATATATATATATATATATATATATATATATATATATATATATATATATATATATATATATATATATATATATATATATATATATATATATATATATATATATATATATATATATATATATATATATATATATATATATATATATATATATATATATATATATATATATATATATATATATATATATATATATATATATATATATATATATATATATATATTTTTATGTCTCCTCCGGTGGGCAAAGGCCAAGGCCTACCAATATCCACCGGAGTTGGGAAGAAATCGGATTCGGGGTCGCTAATTGCCGACGTGACCCGATACACGGCGTTTAAAAGTGTGCAAGTCAAAGGAAGTTGGGAAAACAGATAAAGGAAGTGTGTTCCAGACTTTACCAGTAGAGCACATGTAAGATTGAGCATAGCGGTTAAGTCTGGGGTCGGAGAGTTGGACAGAGAAAGGATGAGACTGTGTAGAAAGACGTGTCGCACGAGCCCTTCTCAGTGGAGGAGGTATGCGACGTGAGAGTTCAGAAGAGCAATGTCCGTTGTAATAGCGATAGTATAGAGAGAGTGACGCAACAATTCGACGGGCAGAAAGAGATTGGAGAGAGTTAGTAAGAGCAGGAGAGTTGATAAGACGAAAAGCCCTAGACTCCACCTTTTCAAGATGAACTGTATGTGTGGACCCACCCCAGATATGCGAGGCGTACTCCATACAGGGGCGAACAACACCCTATACAGAGCGAGCAACTAGGGTGGCGTAAAGTAATTCTGAAGGCGCTCAGAACACCCAACCTCTTAGAAGTTTGTTTAGATAGAGAAGTAATGTGATCTTTCCAAGAAAGATCACGAGAAAAAGAAACGCCAAGAATATTAAGAACAGATGAAGGCTTGAGTTGAGTGTTTTCGAAGAAGATGTCATAGTTGTGTGGAAGATTGTGTCGAGTAGAAAGATGGAGGAATTGAGTTTTTGAGGCATTGAAAACGACCATGTTTTCTCTGCCCCAATTTGAAATGAGGGATAGATCAGAGGTCAGTTGCTCCAAGGCAATCCTTCTTGCGTCTAATAACTGCTGTTGGGAGGGACGTCTTTCAAATTGAAAGGAATAATGAAGGGTGGAATCATCGGCATAGGAGTGTATAGGAGACGAAGTAATAGAGAGAAGATCATTGATGAAAATTAGAAAAAGAGTTGGAGAAAGGACAGATCCATGAGGAACACCACTATTTATTGATTTATAGGAGGAACGGTGGCCGTCTACAACAGCTGCTATAGAACGACCAGAAAGGAAATTAGATAGGAGGTCACAGAGAGAAGGATAGATTCCGAAAGAGGGAAGTTTGGAAATCAAAGCTTTGTGCCAGACTCTATCGAAAGCTTTCGATATGTCTAGCGCCACAGCGAAAGATTCACCGAAACCCCGAAGAGCGGAGGACCAAGAGTCAGAAAGTAGGGAAAGAAGATCACCAGTAGAACGTCCTTTACGAAAGCCATACTGGCGATCAGAGATAAGATTGGAAGAATTGAGATGTTTCCAAATCTTCTTGTTAAGGATAGATTCGAAAACTTTAGAAAGAACGGAGGTTAAAGAAATTGGACGATAGTTAGAGGGTTGAGAAGGGTCCCCCTTCTTCGGTACAGGTTGAATGAGCGCACGTTTCCAACAAGAAGGGAAGATCGAAGTAGAAAGGCAAAGACGAAATATATATATATATATATATATATATATATATATATATATATATATATATATATATATATATATATATATATATATATATATATATATATATAATATATATAATATTTATAATATAATATTACAATTTTTCATTTGTTATTTCATTCGTTCTTCTTACCTCCCTTTATCCATACTCTTTTTATTTTTATAAGTATCCCATTCCTCAAATCTTCTTGTACCCAATTATTTTTCTAAAGCTGCCTTTTTATCTCTCACAGCAAGTCTCGCCTCCTCACACCACCATTCACTTCCTTTCCCTTTTTATTTCCCTCCAATCCTCCTTACTCCACATACATTACTTGCGCTTTCTACAACGATTCATTTAACCTTCCCTACTTTTCTTCCACTACCCTAACCGCACTCCCTTTTTGTTATTCCCATTTTAAACTAAGATATCTTCTATATTGCTTCCCACTGCTTTTCCTCTAATCTCTCCACTTTCACAACCTCTACTACTCTACTTGCACCCCCAATTTTCCTTCCGCCTCCCCTTATTCTAATTTTAGCTAGTACCAAATAGTGATCAGATATACCCTTAGAAGTTCCTCTGAACACATTCGCATATAGCATTCTATCTCTTATTGTTTTCCTAATCCATATGTAATCTTCATTTACCCCATTAACCAAAGTCTACTTATGTTTCAACTTTTTATGAAACCACGTATTGTCTATTATTATGTTCGCCACGCATATTTCTACTATACTTTCCCTATTTATATTTTTCCCTCACTAAAAACTGGCCCATCACCCCTCCTCCCTTATCAACATCAACCCTTGCGTTTACACCTGCCTTAAAAACCATTCAAGCTGTCATTCAATTTCTCCCAAAACAATCTTCCGTCTTCCTTCTTTGCTCCATTCACGGGGACCTAAGCAAAGACGAACACCCATTCTTCTCTATTAAACGTCAACTTCACCCATATAATTCTGGACAATATTCTTTCATACTTCTCAAACATTCCCACAATCTTTGGCTCATCATCATCCATAGCTCTCACTCTCTCTCCACCAAAATTGACCTTTCCCTTTTCCTTAAGCTTAGTTTCAGTCAACTCCAACATATCCAACTTCCATGTTTCGCACATCTATCCAACTTCTCTTGTATCTGACCTCCATTTCTCTCTTCTTCTATGTCAAACAAAATGTCTCTCTCAGCCAATATGCACGTGCAAGAAAAAAGAAAACTTTTTAAATGTTATTTTAAACTTTAAAAAGAGAGCAAAAACCTGCTCACACTTTAAAGAGGTAACAAATAAAAAAAAATGAATAAAAATATCGATGATTCGATGCTGAATGTAAAAAACCGATATATATATAGACGCAAATAATATAATCGATATTATTCTGAAGAAAATATAAAAATCGGTACTCATTTGCATTACGATTTAGTAGTATGTATGCTAGAAGAATTTTGAGAGAGGAGGTGTGAAGTTCAGCTTGTATATTACAGAGTGTTTTTTCATAATACTACGTCATTTTACATTGGAATTTACCTTTTTGATTTAATATTTTCAAGTGTTAGTTTTATTTTACAGTAAGGAGCAATTCATATCAAAATTTGATCAAATAATATTATTAAGTAAGAAATATATATATATATATATATATATATATATATATATATATATATATATATATATATATATATATATATATATATATATATATATATATATATATATATATATATATATATATATATATATATATATATATATATATATATATATATATATATATATATATATATATATATATATATATATATATATATATATATATATATATATATAATATATATATATATATATATATATATATATATATATATATATATATATATATATATATATATATATATATATATATATATATATATATATATATATATATATATATATATATATATATATATATATATATATATATATATATATATATATATATATATATATATATATATATATATATATATATATATATATATATATATATATATATATATATATATATATATATATATATATATATATATATATATATATATATATATATATATATATATATATATATATATATATATATATATATATATATATATATATATATATATATATATATATATATATATATATATATATATATATATATATATAATATATAATAATTATATAAAAATTATATTATTTATATAAATAAAATAATATTTCATTAAATAAAAATTCTTCTAATAAGGAGAATTCCAGCAAGTTTATTGCTGATATATTCTCTTCTCCCCATCTGTCCCCCCTTCCGAATAATACTGGAGAATGTTCTATAGACAGATCAAAAATTATTGACAAATCTTTTAAGGCGTATTTCGTCTAATATTAAATATTTTAATTTTTTATTTTCTCTACTTCGTAATTCAGTATATATTAATATTAAGTAAAGAAGGCAATTAAATTACGTTAAAGTAATAGTGATTATTTTTCTCCAATAATAATGAAAGATGTATTTATCGGAAACAGTGTGAATAGATATACTATGATTACATTTGGGAAAGTCCCAGTTAATCGCATCAATTTAAACTGCTACATGCCTCCCCAAAAGAAAGTGTCGTCCATCAATTTGAAATTATGACAGCGTTAGGTGATTTAGGTGTCCACCCTTAGATGTTACTCTCTTCTTAACGACATTATGGTACAAAGTAAATAAGAATTCTGACAGAACATTCTTGTTGAAACTTCCTCTTCATCTTCTTCCTGTTTTTCTTCTTTTTAATCTGCAAAGCTTATTTCGGAATTTAAAGCAGAAATTCATCCAAAACTTCCTGCTCATAGCTCAAATTAAAGTAAAGTCTCAGTTTCATGATGCGATACCCATGCACAAGAAATCCTTGATGAATCATTAATTTTGTTCATATGTAATCCATCACCACTCACATCTCTCAGGTGGGCGCAGACGGAAGCCGTAAATAGAGGAAGATTAAATGAAGTAAAAAGAAAATGATGGTAGAGAGTTCCAGAGGTGGTTGGAAAGAATGAGGCACCACAACGGCCAAGCCTGGTAATTACAGCATCCATAAAAATCTCTTGCGAAAGCAGAGCACCCCTTGTGCAACAATGGTGATGCAATGGAAGTGGAATTCGAGAGGTCAATTTCCTCGAGCAACTGTCATTGAAATACCCATAGAAAAGAGATGGATCACTAACCTCACGTCGCAGAGATAGAGGGTCAAAAAAGTTTGAAGGTAGAGGACATTTTATTGATCTTATAGCGTTGAACTCAACCCAATCAAGGAGAGGGAAGGAACGGAAGCCTTCAAAAATATGAGAACAGTGCTCCAGACAAGTGGAATAAAACCCTTATGTAATTGGAGTAACTGTTCAGAGGAAAAAATACTCGAAACTCTAATAGTACTCCCAGCTTCTTAGAGGCCCCCTTAGCAACCTTTGTGATATGTGGTTTCTAAGACAGTTTATTGCTTGCATTAATTCCAAGAATAATAATATTATTTATTGGTGAAACGGGAGAGCAATCGAAAAAAATATGAAAGTTGGGAGGTGTTTTTGAGAGGAAGATGGGGAGAAGGTGCATTTTAAAGAGTTGAATTTAACAAGGTTGTCACAACCCCACCAGGAAATACCATTCAGAGCTGCAAGAATTGAATCGAAAAGTTGAAGACGGAATCAAATCTTGAAGCAAAAGTGGAAGCAGATTTGAAATGAATAGAAGAATGAACAGTTGAGTCATCAGCTTAAGAGTAAACAGAGTTAGAAATATAGGAGATGAAACAAAACTCTGAGGAGCACCACAATTGAGTGAAAAGGAGGAAGAGGTCGCACCATTTACAATTACCGAAATGGAACGATCTGAAAGAAAACAAGACAAGAGTAAACAAAAGAAGGAGGAAACCCAAAGGAAGGGAGCTTAGAGAGCAACGACGCATTATACACCCGGTTAAAAGCATTGAATATGTCATGCACCACCACAGAAGGCTCCTGGAAGTCCCTAAGAGAAGAAGAACATAATCTGCAAAATAGAAAATTATGTCACTTGTTAACCTCCAGCTTCGAAAGTCCTACTTTTGATCTGAGAGAAGAGAATGAGACTCCAAATTATCGAGGAAAAGAGAGTTGAGGAGGGTTTCAAAATCTTAAGATAGAAAACAAGTGAGCTATATATATATATATATATATATATATATATATATATATATATATATATATATATATATATATATATATATATATATATATATATATATATATATATATATATATATATATATATATATATATATATATATATATATATATATATATATATATATATATATATATATATATATATATATATATATATATATATATATATATATATATATATATATATATATATATATATATATATATATATATATATATATATATATATATATATATTATATATATATATTTCGAGTTGCTCCTTTTAAGCTCAATTTGCATTAAAAACAGAATAGCGAGAAATAAAGACAACATTATTTAGTGATGGAAGATTGGTGAAAATTAAATAATAATAAGATTTACTCAAAAAAAAAAAAAAAAAAAATTAATCTACGTTTCAACTTCATTATACTGAAGTCATTTTCAAGAGATTCTGAAATGCTTAAAAAATAGAAGAGTACATAACAAAAACAAAAATTAAAATAAAAAATAAAAAATACACAATTAAATAATAAAGATTGGGACAATATATATGAGTTTCTCTGACAAAAATAACAAAAACTAAACAATGAATAAAACGTAGAACATAAATAATTATATGAAAAATAATATAATTAACAAATGAAAACGAATAATAAATATAAATAATCACTAAGAGAAACTACACCAAGAAAATAACAATAGCAACTGTGCACTGAGTAAGTGATAACAGCAATACATATATATATATATATATATATATATATATATATATATATATATATATATATATATATATATATATATATATATATATATATATATATATATATATATATATATATATATATATATATATATATATATATATATATATATATATATATATATATATATATATATATATACCCACAACCTTTCCCACAATTGCGGGGTGGTATCTAACATAGGCCACAATCATTCCAAATACGCATAAACTTGCCACTCTTTTATCCTCATCAACCTCCTTTTGGTCTCCCCCACACCTCTCAAACCCATCATTTCCAAAATGAACACCTTTTTTGCCAATCTCTCTCCATTCATCCTACAAACACGTCCAAACCACCTCAGCATGCTCTGTTCAGCTTTCTTGTAATTTCTTCTAAAGACGTCATATATATATATATATATATATATATATATATATAT
>SEYY01013033.1:25000-26356 GCA_009176605.1 Armadillidium nasatum
ATCTTATCTCTGATTGCCAATTTGGCTTTCGTAAGAAACGCTCTACTGGTGATCTTCTTTCCCTTCTCTCTGACTCTTCTTCCTCCGCTCTTCTGGTTTCAAGCACCCCCAATGGATTCTAATAAATACCGAGTTGCTACAGTGATTCGAGTCATTAGAGCTTAAAAACTGTTGTACTATGCCTTCTCTTTTGGGAAGGTGGCGTAGATCAGTGGTAAAGTCTTATGTATATTTTTGTAGGGTTGACCCAGCTCCGGAATTTTCCGCACAGCACCTCACCAGCTGTCATTCATTGCGCACCGCACCGCTCCAGCTGTCATTCATTGCTCACCGCACCGCTCCAGCTGTCATTCATTGCGCACCGCACCGCACCGCTCCATCTGTCATTCATTGCTCACCGCACCGCTCCAGCTGTCATTCATTGCGCACCATACCGCAACGGAACAAAATGCAGTGTCTACACAGTACCGCACCAAAAACTAAGGAAAGTGCAGAGCACCTCATCGAAATAAGCGTATCATTCACCGTACCCCACAGCACAAACATTTAAAATTGAAGCATATACCGAATCGAATCTGAATCTAGAAGCTCCGGATCAGAAGCTAAATTCATTAAAAAACTCACCGAATCCAGATTTTTGGATTCGCCCATATATATATATTATATATATATATATATATATATATATATATTATATATATAATATATATATATATATATATATATATATATATATATATATATATATATATATATATATATATATATATATATATATATATATATATATATATATATATATATATATATATATATATATATATATATATATATATATATATATATATATATATATATATATATATATATATATATATATATATATATATATATATATATATATATATATATATATATATATATATATATATATATATATATATATATATATATATATATATATATATATATATATATATATATATATATATATATATATATATATATCAGAGGTGGCATAAGCGCAAATGAAAGTGCAAAAGCGCAAAAGCGCAATTTGCGCTTTAAGAAAAGATTTTTGCGCTTTTGCGCTTTGCGCGAAAATTCTAAAATGTGCGCTTTTGCATTTTGCGCTTAACAACTTTTTTAAGAGCGCAAAAGCGCAAATTTGCGCTTTAAAAAATATTTTGCGCTTTTGCGGAAGTTTTTTGAAATTAGCGCTTACCAATTTGCGCTTCATCATTTTTCTTAATAAAAAACAATTTTGGGCTTATATTTCAGTTTCTTATTTAATCAGCCAAATTTTATTACTCTTTCTGCTAATTAAAAGTTAATACTTAAACTAGGAATGCCGAT